>SMGT01000963.1:234925-256458 GCA_004794575.1 Lanistes nyassanus | reverse complement strand
TTCCTCTATCATTCCGCCATTCTTCCCTGCACCATTCACCCTTCTCAGTTTTGAAATCTCACAGACTAACAGGCAGTCATCTTGCAATAAGTAGATAAATTTTATGGGACACGCACGCAAGTACGTCTATACACAGTTACTTGTGCTCATGTCACACTCACACGCTCTTCATAATGACTTGATGATACAAACATGTTTAAAACAAACACGGAGGACAAAGGTATAGTCGGAGAGGTGGGGAGAATATGAGACATGATATGGGATATGAGCACACAAATTATACACACAAATATCCCACATTTTTGTCCAAGCTAACGAAGCATCCTGTGAAGTAACCTTAAGTACTTTCAATCCCGTCTGAAGTAACCTTAGTTTTAGTATATGTTTGTGTAACCAGAATAACTTTTCAAATCAAAGTCTAATCGTTCGGCCACTACAAAGCCCTTGTGCTTGTTGCCTAGGAAACTAGATGGCGTTGTAATTTGCGCAAAGGAGTGGACGCCACACAAGACAATGAAATAAATATGTAGTCACCAAAAAAGCTTCCGCAGCCATGCCTGTTAGGAGACGATCATTTTCCATAAAGACGGACGTATTGTCTTAGGGATAAACATATTTTTTCTTTAGAAACATTTATTTTTGAGACACTCTGTGGAACCAGAACAAAGAAAATCTATAGATAAAAACCTGCAGTGGTTTGAAAAACTGGCTTCCATTCATCCGGCAGACGAAGGATTTGTTTGACGAAGGGTCGGTGCTTGCCAGCGGAAAGCCTCCTCACTGACGGAAGATCGATGCAAATGTGCAGGCAGATCACGATTCCTTTATCTGTCCTTGTGATTCGAAACAAAAGGAAAATGAAATTATCTGCATTAGGGGCCAGCTGCGCGCAATGTTTGAGAGAAAAAAAGGGAAAGAATCCCATTTTCATGTCATGTTCTATCGTAGTTTATGAGGAGATGATGGATGATTTTTTTTTCCAGTATTGTTCACTCTGCTCTCGTGTCACAGTCACAGTTACTAAGTCAGTCGGTCGGTCAGTTTTGTGTTCGAGTGTGCGCCAGCCTGTGTGTGATTTTGTGCGTGCGTGTAATGTAGTTGTACAAGGATAGAATATATATATATATGTGATACAATTACCAGACCGGATCATTTGAACGACGTTGAGCATAAGAAAGATAATTTCACCCAGTACTTTTGTTGATGTCTATGTTTTCACAATTAAGCACAGACATGTGATCAATACTAAGGCTCAGACAGGAGTATTTTGGCTAGGGATTTTTTCTATTTTCTTCTTTTGCTTTATCTTGCCTCTCACTCGCACTAAGCAAAATTGTGTCTAGATTTCCTGTCCCTCCCGTCCTTTTTTTCAACGTTCATAGAAAAGACAGCAAAATACACGAGCTCTCCGGAATGGAAGTAATTTAGAAATAAGTATTTTTGAGACAAACGCTGTTCACTATTAGAGACGAATACATGTTCTTGTGAAAACTCCCTATTTTGCCCGTTCCGGGCACAACAATGAGGACAGCGTCAGTAACGAGGCAGCTGAGTTCTCACAATGACGGCGGTGTCGTTAAAATTGTCAACTCGCTGTCGGGCGATCGCGGGCCGACACTTTAAAACCCTTTAGCCAGCACCATCTTGCATGCTTGGCTGCGACTGGGAGAAGATGAAGAACAGTGTTATGCAAGCATTTTTTTCGTTCCATCTTCCTTCACTGATAACAAATAATTGCTACCTGATATGTAGGTATATAAGCTATTTATAATTATATATGTGTACTACGCTTTATGTGTGTGCATTGTTTGTGCATTGATATTTGTGATGAGCACAGTAATAGAGTTGACGAATCTTATAATAAATAAATCCAAAAGTTTCCATTTAATAATGTAGTAACATATACAAAAGATAATAGCAACAGTCATAAATAAGATAATAATGTAAGATCAAAACAAAATTATAATAATCCTATAGAAACAAAAATAAGTTCCTTTGCATGCGTTCCGTCACGATCATCAAACATCGCCTCTAAACTTCAAGTTTCCAGTGTTTCGCAAGAGCGCACCTGGGTAGGTGGGTGCATTTCAAAACATTGATCGCTTGACATCAGTAGAGCGAAGAAGCCATGGCTAATTTCCTCCTCAGATTCGCGAGCGACATGCTGGACTCACCTGCATGGCGCTGTCGTCCATCATTCAAGTAGCAAGACGTTAGAGAAACGCGCACTTTGTCCAACGTGATGGCGATCGTAGGACAGTGACGTCATCGTCCCGCGGGAAGCAGTGGGTGCGAGAGGGTGACGTCGGGCTTATGTACGGATGGGAATCGTGTTCCTGCACACAGCGCGTCTGCGCAAACCGCGTGCCACACGACTCGTGGATTGGTCGGCTCGTTTGTTGGCTCGCTAATGACATTATGGAGGACACTAGACTGGGGTGGAGGGTGGGGGTGGGTGGGGATGTTCTTATATCGATTACTCTATGCACAGCGACGGCCAATCATTTATAATCCCGAGGTCCGGCAGATAATTCCTCCACTTGCTGATTGAGGCATCGCACACAAACAGGTTCCAGCTCTCCACAGATCGCACTTATTAGCTTTTGAAAAAGTTTTCTTTCTTTCTTTCTTTCTTTCTTTCTTTCTTTCTTTCTTTCTTTCTTTCTTTCTTTCTTTCTTTCTTTCTTTCTTTCTTTCTTTCTTTCTTTCTTTCTTTCTTTCTTTCTTTGTTCCTAATATTGTATCATAGAGTCTACACCAAGAGTGCCCAGGTCAGCACCAAGAGAATGAAATTTTTATGAGATCCTTCTAGTATAAAGACTAGCCACACGAGGAAGATGGATTATTTTCCCAAGCACATTAGGGGACAAAAGACTTCCAGCCAATGGAAACCCTTGGGGAAATACCTCATACGTCACTGGTGATGGTTAAATCGAGGAGCTGGGCAGGTTTAGCCACAATGGGCATGTTTTGGCGTTGTGGTGCATAGCCAGATAGTAAAAGCTTAAGTTTAGCGGTTTAAAGTATGGGTGGTTCGATTTCTCTATATTCACTTTGCCGTCATTTCAAATTTAAAAAAATGTTCAGGATGGGGTTAGCGGAAGAAGTAAGGGTGGGTCTAGAATTTAGGCACCTACTTGTTTACATTACCGAAAACAGCACGGCACGGTACTCTGTAGTATATTGCACCGTAACTAGTAGTATTACTTTAATGTACTGCATAGTATTATTACTGTTGTGTAGTATATAACTAGTAGTAGTATGAGTAGTACTAGTACAGTACGTAGTAGTACCCTTTGTACACATGTAGTCTATAGCCGATAGTTTCTCACAAACTGTCTGCAACAGTATGACTTCTGCATTGGGCATTGTAGATTCTGGTTGGCTGAATCATTCATGACGTATGAAACATTTCTTAACCGCTTCCATTAGCTAGAAGCGCTTGAAAAAGTTCGAATTGGAACCAATCAAATGGAGTCTTATATACGATATGTTAGTCTCTTAGGGTCACCAATAAAAGCGTTCCGATTTCCTGAAAGCTCATACTGCGCATAACCCACCTCCCCTTAATTTCCAACCCACCCCTCCCCTAAACCCACCCTAACCTTCACCCCTAACTCCCACCCCTTCCCCTAAACCCCCTCATCCCGAAACATCCCCCTCTTCCTCCCTCAACCTCCCACCCGGACCTCTGAAATAAAACTCGCTCTTGATTGGATCCAGTGACTTGTAGCTTTTACCTGCTGCTAATCCAACTGGAGAGGAAAAAAACAAACCTCACGTAACCAGACCAGACCAGACCAGAAGCAGCTGACGTCATCTGGCGTGCGCAAACGACTGAAGGGTCCATGGGAGGCCAGACAGGCCTTCAGACGTCAGGACAGAAAGACTCGGTCACGTGCAGCGACGCGTTCGGTGGCTGACAGCGTGAGGGCACGTTCCTGTGTGACTGTATTTTGCCTGCTCAGATGTGTGCGCAGGACTAGCATTGCGCGGAACTCACCATTTACGCAATGAAAAAACACTATTTTGTGTTTGCGCAAACGCGTATGCGCACAAAGTGGTGTACATCCTTGCCATGTACTCACTTTTTATATACGGAAGAGACATGAAAAGCACGTGCAGCTGCCCCACTGCCTTTCGTTCTTTTCTTCTGAACTCAACGAGATTTATGACCGACCTTGTTTTTAGCACTAGGTGTTCGTAGTGGTAGTGGGTAGTGGGGCACACCTGGGTGGTGACAATGGTGGGGAGAACGAGGGCACAGGAAGGAACGTAAAGTAAAGATGACGATGACGATGATCATGGTGGTGGTGCTGGTGGCCATGACGATGACGACGACGACGATGACAATACTAAAGACGATGACGATGAAGGTAGTTGCAGCAGAGCTGGGTGTGATGTTGGAGAAGGTAATATGACAAAAATCCAGAGGAAAGAGTAGATATTTAAGAGAATTAGCCCACCCCCCACCCACTCGCTCATGTGTGCCTGCGCGCGAGGAAGTGCGTGATGATAGTGGCTGTTTTCAGAGAAAAATGAAGACAAAGTGTTTGCCCATGTTCCTTTATCGGTGAACCGATATGGGGGATCCAAGCTGTTCCAACAAGTGAGAGAACTGACCTGGAATCAACAAGGACAACGTCAACGCAACGCAGCGCAGCACAGCACAGCACAGCACAGCACAGCACAGCACAGCACAGCACAGCACAGCACAGCACAGCACAGCACAGCACAGCACAGCACAATAAGACACGAAACAACACGACATGACACGAAACAAAACAAACCAAAGACACATAGGCACGACACGACACAACACAAAAACGAAAAAAAAACCCAACACAAAAGCAAGATACGAAACAACACACACACACACAAGCTGAACACAACAGCAACCCAACACAAAAGCAACAAATCACTACAACACACAACACGACATAGTCTTTTAAAGCGCTAAAGTGTGACAATTTAAGGACCAAAGGAAAATGAAAACTTTAGTATCGTTCTTTTCATCCACGGACACTATAAGTGGGATGTGATCCCAGCTGCGTGTTGTGCAAACGACGTCATTACGTGACTAGCGGCCCTCCTGGCAACAGAACCAGCGCTCTATAAATAGCTGCGGTCTTATCAAGAGCTGGCCATTAAAAGTCAATGCCTTCCCCGAGGCTACCAATCTGTGCTTCTGCCCCCTTCCAATTCTTCCCTTTTCTATCTCCTTTGTATTTGCGTCCGTCCGTCCGTCCGTCCGTCCGTCCGTCCGTCCGTCCGTCCGTCCGTCCGTCCGTCCGTCCGTCCGTCCGTCCGTCCGTCCGTCCGTCCGATGAACAGAGATGTATGAAGATGAAGTACAGGAGGGAAGGGGGGAGGATCATTTATTTAATGCCGCATCAGCAGCTAAGACTTGGAGAAGGGGGAAAAAGGAGGACGAAAGGGGCTAGTGTGCGCTGAGACTGGAGTTGGGGGTGGGGAAGGTAGTGGTAGGCTGCAGAAATCCAGAGTACCCTGAGACAGTTGCAGACACCCAGCCCCTTCAACAAGGGTGTCATTCAAAGTACGTGTGCCGGACATGAAGTCACGCACACAATTCTCATCTATTGTGACAAGCAATAGTTACCGTTATGGTACTAGCCACCCAACACAGTGAGCAACCAGGGGGAGGAAAAGAGAGAAAGATGGAGACAGAAATAGGAGGAGTTGAGGGGGAGAGAGAGAGAGCTAGAAGAAAAGAAGAGAAAGAGACGATCAGTGGCTTTTGCCAGCTGTTTCTCTCTAGACCTGATGGTTTTAGCGGCTACAGAGAGCGTGAGAACAGCTCAGGCACAGTAAGCACTCAGTTGCCGTGTAACTACGCTCCAGCATTGAATGCTTAGCGACGACGATTGAAAACATTGGAAACTTCCCCTGTAATCTTCTTCAGAATAAACTCCTCCCTGTCACTCCCCATCTGTCTCCCTAAGTCTCTTTGTCTGCCTCGTGTTACAGTTCGCTCAGCCACCATTTAACAATGTTGCTCGCCATCCGATGGAAAAGTACTCATTACGATGTCTTTGTCCGCGTGAATGTAAGTGGAACTCAGACTACACTCTGTATCATGATGGTCCAAGGCGTTTCTTTACAGTACAGCCCCCCTCCCCTCCAACCGAACACTTCTGCATCCTATCGCGCCCACGTGTTAACCGTTTTTCCTGTTTGTGACCGAGATCTCTGTGTTGACTGGACAAGTGATAAAAAGAACGTCTGGAACAGCAGCAACAACAATAACAGAAGCAGCAACGACAAGAGCTGAACAGAAGGGGACTCACTAGCATATTACCAGACAAATTCCGAATATCCGCACAGGAATGTGTTTTTCAGCCCAGTTGATTTTAAAAACCGATCTAGGGATTTAACTCTATACTGTCGCGACCACTTCCGACCAGAAGAAGAAGCGATTTAATTGTGTAAACATGTGTATGAGTCACCAGATGTGCAGTTAGAGCTGAAAGAGTGTCGATAAACTGGGCATTGTTTGTGCCATAAATGCCAGAGGACGTACAGCTAGTACATATCTTCCATAAGTGACCCCCCACCCCCCCCCCACACACACACATCAGAAAGCTACTCTCCTCCCCGCCCACCAAAATTGTAAGACCATTTTATGCATAACGCATTATTTAAGCCAGAAAACTGTGTAATACGCGTTGGCAGACTTGAAAAATTGTACAACACAAACTGCCTGTAAATGAGAGAACTGAAAAAATTGTGTCATACCGATGACGGGGAAAACGTTGTCTGTGGACATGTCCTATATTTTCTGATTCAGGAATCCAAAATAGCTTTAAAGCGACGCCAGACATGTCACATAGAATGACACATCGGGAACTTTGTCGTGCCATTTCGCGATCGAAGAAAACCAGAATATCTTCAAAGAGACTTTATGTGGATCGAAGGAAATGAGCATAATGAAGTTTGTCGTTTAGTTTCGCTACTGAAGAAATGCGACTGACTTCGAGACAACTTCAAACAGGCGGCAGGAAACAAAAGATCGCAACCGACTTTTTTTTGTACTCTTAGCGGCAAACTACCCCTGACGTCCGTCGACAGATTTACGCGCCACTGACCTTCGCTAGCGCCCAGCTGCAGATTACAAACAACTTTATTCTCGCTTGGATCCAACTACTGTCTCGACAGCCGTAACTCACGAGGCCCGATCCACCTCCAGACATTGGCCCACCCGTCCACCGCCGACTAGTCTGGCATGACGGCAGGATTCGGCCCCCGATGGAAACTGCGGGCAGCGGAACTTCCCTGAACAGTTCTCCCGGAGTCCTAAACATGAATGACGATGCCATTGCGAGTGTCACCTTCCATACAATTACTCTCAAGTTACGCGGCCAGCCAGCGGCCATGCTAAAGCCGCCCTGGCACTCAGACAGAACTACGGAGTGATGGAGGGCGGGGAGGTTTGACATGGGGGTACACAAAAGGGTATGAAGGCCAGCCCAGTGCAAGCCGCCGCGTGGCGTGGAGATGTGCGAATGACAGAGGACGAGACACATCAGCCCCATACGGGTGGAGGTGTGTTCTGATGGCTTGGACTTCTGGGCATAATGTGGTTCTTGGTGCGAAAGTGAACACGCGTTATCTGAGGTCTGTTGCCCAGATCTTCCAAGGACTGCCGATAGCCACAAACCCAACCCATCATACAAATACATGCAGCGGCTGATGCGCTCTGGATGTCAAGGAACCAGTAAACCCTAGACTTTACCCGTTCCAGCTGCCAAACGCCAGAAGAATAGACGGGTTCAAATGTCCAGACGTTCACACAGCTGGAGTCGCCTTCAGTACTAACCGATCAAAGACTTCAGATGATAGACAGTGAAGTGATTGCATTACTATTTTTGTCCTGCAACTATCAAGCGGTGAGTCTTAGAGTTTTTGTTTCTGTGCCACAAGATTTACAAGCTGTCAAAGTATTTCTTTGTTGTTGAGAATCTTTCGATTATAAAATTATATGTGATTACAAAATGGTTCATCCACATATAGAGTAATGACCTGCCATCCCCCCTTCCCCCCCAAAAAACCATAATGAACTGTTAGAGCTAGATCCCTAGAAACCTGGAACCTCGCATGAATTTTTTATTGATGTATTCGGCGTCTTACGTCATAAAGAGATTTGGGGGTTGCGGTGGAGAGGTGACAAAAGGAGGGGAGAGGAGAAAAACCTATATCGTGACCAAAAAAAAGAGGAGATGTTAAAAGGAAAAGCTGTTGTGGTGAGACCTGTCCAAGACCAACGAGTTCTTATTAAGAAATTCGCAATGAGGGGTCAATGCATGACAATGTCAGGGTCAGCGGCGGGACGAAATTGCAGTGAAATCCTCCAGAAGAACGAGAAGACTTTGCATTAATGCGACTGCACGACTGCGTCTTATTTCTTGAAAATGCACGAACTTTGTGACTCTCCCCCCCCCCTTCCCCATCCATTTGTGGCCTCCCTTGGTATAAGTTCAAAGTCCTGCCTGCAGGGAGTCTTGCCTTTGTGTCCTTCAGCAATATGGTGATCTCGCCCTGCCTCTTCCCTCCTGTAATTCCAGGGGTGCGCACATTTGTTCTTCTTAATGGAAACCGTTTGCAGGAAATCGGTCAGTAGCTAAAAGTAACACTTCGCTCGCATTAAGCGCTTGATTTTCTGGTGCTGTGATTGAAAGAGCGTGTGCGTGCTTGACTCTTTGTTACAAGCGAAATGAATCTACGCACGCACGTGCGCGCGCGCACACACACATATGGAAACACATATGCACAGAAGAGTGGGGCTGGAGGAGGAGGGAAGAACGAAAGAATGTGATTGAATATGTATGTAGGTGTGTACAGTTGCCCACTTGTGAAGCTTGACAACGCGTGCATTGTTATTTTCGATTACAGATGTGTAAGCGCGCGCACACACACATAACCATGCACGCACGCACGCACGAACGCACGAACGCACGCACGTACGCACAAGCTGGTCCAAAGCAGTAATTTTTCCTTTACATAAAAAGGTGATCGAAGTAAAGTAGATAGGTCTAGAGGGATTTCGTTCATTGACACCATTAGTAAAGTTTACATCACCATTATCAACAATGGATCGGTCCGTTTTTGTTAAGAAAACTTTATTGATTAACTTCAAAGGTTGGCTTCCTTAAAGAATGATCGATAATATATTTTGCCTTTAATCCTTGATACAGAAAACATGGTGATCGGTTTTATGAGCTGTTTGTTGACTTTCTGAAAGCAATTTGACAGTGTTGACAAATCAAAAGATTTTTTTTAAAAGAAAAAAAGGCACTCATGGAAGAATATTTAAACCTGGCAGAGTATATATGAGAATGTTAAAGCTGCAGTAAGGACTGGCTTAAAAATGACTGACTACTTTACCTGTACATCTGGTGTGAAACAAGGCTGTGTTTTAAGCCCTTTGTTCTTCTCTGTCTTTTTTCTGAATTATATAAAGATCTTTCATTATTAAGGGCACTTGGCATTGATGTAATTGCTGGCAAACTTTGTATACTTTTGATGTAAGTTGATGATATTGCATTTGTTGCTGACTATCCTGGAGACCTACAGCTAAAAATCAGCTGCCATGAAAAACGTTTTAATACATGCCGTCTCAAAGTGAACATGGATAAAGCACAGATTATAGTTCTAAAAAAAATGGCGAGATTTAAAGGGCTTCAAGAAATGATATTTTGCTGGAAAGCCAAAGCTGTTCGTCCTCGTTCTGAATGCCTGGGTTTACTGTTTGGTTCCACGTTGAAATGGAGTAAATAGGCATAAAATTTATCCAGCCAAGCAATGAAGCCATTTGCAGGCATAAGAAAGTACATTTCAGAGTAAACAATTTACCATCAGAATCCTTTGGAAGATTTTGATATGAAAATTAAGCCTATCCTGTATTGTTCAGAAATTTGGAGAGTGAACCTTTTCCATAGAGCGGAGACAATACACGTAAAGTTTTTAAAACTGATTTCGAATGTTGATTGGGATGTAAAGAACGACATCGCACGGGGAGAATGTGGTAGATTTCCTCTTTATATAGACTCACATGTTCATGATATATATATATATATATGTTACAATATGTTACAACAGTATTGCTCATGCACAATAGAGTTAGCAGGTCTAAATATAACTGGGCAGATCTAACCTGGCTACTAGGCTACTCAAGTTAACTTCAATTCAAATGGTATTTTGCAGATGTTTCCTTTGGAACCACGTTGGCGTTTCTCCTTATGGAGCCCATAAACAACGTCGATCACTGCTAGGAGTAGTAGCATGACGTAACAGAGACACCAGCGGGATACGTCACCTCGGATCATGGACTTTCTTTCGGGTGGAGATGTTAGAAAAATTTGTTTCCATTCCACGCAAGCCGTTTCCAAAAATAATGCCCTTCGGTTCTAATGGTGGACTTCCGCGGCGGGGTTGTCAACAGCGCGACTTCCTCCACTAACCGCAGAAGCTGGGGAGGTCTGCTCCGTAAATATCTTCGCCAATGGTAGAGGCGGGCCTGTTCACCGTGTTGGAAGCTTCGCTGCCCGCGCAGGAGCTCATGGTCTTCGCCGAATACCGGGCGGCCATGGTCCTGAACATGGCCACGCCTCCGGCACTGGCCGCCGTGGGCTGGCTAGGCAACTTCATGGTCGTGCACGTGCTGGCCTGCACGAGCCTGCGCCGCTCGCCTTGCGTCCCATACCTGGCCGCCATCGCCTGCCTGGACTCCGGCGTGCTGCTGTGCAACTTCCTCTTCAACTTCGTGGACGTTTTCGTGCAGGCGATCCGCACCAGCCACAGCGTGTGCAGGCTCCACTACTTCCTCTTCTTCCTCTGCTCGCACCTCAGCGCCTGGATGCTGGTCGCCGTCACTGCCCAGCGCTACTTCGTCGTGTGCCGCCCGCTGCAGGCGTTCAGAGTGACCTCCCTGCGCTGCACGTGCTGGGTGATGGGGGTGCTGGGGGCCGGGTGTGTGACGCTGAACGCCCACCACCTTGTCGTTAGGGTTCACGCGTGGAACAACAGCACGGGCCGCTACACGTGTCCTACTTGGAACGACAGGAGCGAGGCGTTTGCCAGAGTCTGCTGGCCTTGGGTGGACGCCCTCGTCTACTGCTTCATTCCGTCTTTCTTACTGGTTGTTCTGAACGCAGCCATCGTCAGGGCCCTGTACAGAGCCGCTGCGTTCAGAAGGACGTATCAGCACAGCTTCTTGAACCACCGCCCCTCCCTGGACAGCCGCCGAGATCAAAGAAGGAACAGCCTGCCAGCTTGCTTTCCCGGGATTCCGTGCAGACGCCATTCCCGCCAGCACTGCCTCCCATCCACCACATCTTGTTCCACGTCCGTCGTCTGCAAAAACGCACGAGAGGTAACCTTCGACTGCAGACAAACCGGATCCTATCGTGTCATTTGCGAAACAGAAGATATGTCAGACACGAACTTCCCTCGGGCATCCTGTAGCCAGGGTTACACACGGTCAAATCAGAACCACTCGGTTTTCAACTTTTCTCTTACAACTTGGAACAGAGACACGCTTCTGAAGGAAGAGAGCACAGAAAATGTAACCTCGGAGCGAGAGCCAGGTCTGCAGACTAGAACAAGAGAGTCGTCTTCTGTGTCACACCTTCATCATACGGCCAAAGCTTGTGAGTCTCGGGAAGGAGGGGGGAACTCTCATCGACAGACGCTTGACCACACGTCGGCACCGGAAGAGGCGCGTCGAGTGCCGAAAGAGCACCATGTGACATTGATGCCGTTGCTGGCATCGGTGGTGTTCGTGATGCTGTCGCTGCCTATCGCCGTCATGGTCGTTGTGGAGCAGCTGGCGTGGACACGGTCCGATCCTCACGAGGTGAGTCCAGTTGTGTACGTCAGATATGACTGCCTGGTTGGTTGGTTACCTTAGAGGGCAAGTGCTACCACCTCGCGGTGATTTTGCATTGAGGTGTGTGTGTGTGTAATTGTGTGTGTATGTGTGTAAAGTAAGCCCTGACAACACTTTAAAAAGCTCCAATTCGCTGAAACCAATCAAATGACGAGCTCTACTTCAGTCTTTCCGGGGGCGGGAGGTGGCGAGAGGGGGGACAAGAAGAAGAGGGGGATGTTTCGGGTGGAGGGGGTTTAGGGGAAGGGTAAAAGGTAGGGGTTAGCGTGGGGACTTAGGGGAGAAGTGGGTGCGGATGTAACGGGAGGGGAAGCTATAGGCAGTATGATCTTCCAGCATATTGGGATTTACATGCTCCTGATCAGCATCCACCCTAACTGAAGTAAGATGGATCGTGCGGAGAAAAGCTTAATGTCTGTGTGTGGGGGTGGGTGTGATTTATAGAACAGTGGAAGAAATTTTTTAATTTAAAAAAAAGAATTTATTGTCATATCGTCTTTATCCGTGGGTGATTTAATAGATTCGTCTACCTCGCAGTAAACATGTCAAAAGGGAACGCAGAATGTGAAGGTACCTAACAGCAAATGTTCGTTTATAGCATTTAAAAAGCTAGTTCCTCTTGACATCCTTCTCTTTCTGCTTACATTGGATGGGTGGTCATAATTTTAAAAAAAACTTTACGAAAAGGGTTCCATGGATTAAGAGACTAGTGCTCTGTTCTGCGATAGGACACAAACATTTGACTGCATGTTTTTCATTTGTGTCTTCACCCCACCTTATAACAGCATATACTGCGCAGTCCCCCTATTCCCCACCCCCACCACCACCCCCCCACACACAAACATCCTGGCACAGGAACTGGCATTTTTAAAAAAAGAGACAGTAATCTCATTTCTACACTCGTTCACCAGGTGGCGGTGTACACCCTAGTGAGGGTCGTTGTCGGAACGCTGATGTTGACGAACCACGCCATCAACTTCGCCCTCTACTGTTTCGCCGGCTCCACGTTCCGCCAGCAATGGCGGCTGTTGTACTGCAGGGCTTTTAGCCCGCGTAGCCGTGCGGCAGTCCGCATGCGGCAAACAGCAGACTACGTGAACACCAATGTCCCCGCTGCCGGCGACAAGCACAACGGTCCAGCGGCAGCGCCAGGAAACGGCCACATCAACAGCGGCGCGACAGGCTGTTGGCGTGGAGAGAGAGATAGACACGACTGCACTTTGAGCAGACCTCGCCAACCGCAAGTCGTGGGCTTGGGTAATGAGGTGCCACACGTTTCTCAGATCCACCACAATCTGTCCTTCCCAAAATGCATAAAGGAAGCTGCCTACTGTGCTTACAGGCCACCAGTCACGCCCAGGTCGGACACTGCAGGACTACAAAAGCGAAATTCAGTGGCCTGACTCAAGGAGTTTTTTGGTTTGGAAATGACTGAAAGAAGCAGATACAGCAAGTCTGTCCTCGTTAGCTCGACACCTTTAAGCTTCCGTCCATCACTTTTACGCAAGAGCTGTGGATGGACACATGAATGAAATATCTTTGGTTGGGTTTGTTTTGTTATGTTTTGTTTTTTGTTAGACCAGTCACACCTAGCAGTCCTTTGCGTGGGAAAAATGTTCTTGTATCGCAAGTTTATGGTCCTTTCAAATCCACCGTCTACGAAAGAGTCTTCTGCTTTAAAGCCAAACATCATTCCCCCCTCCCCCACAGAGTCTGTGCTTCATCGGGCCTATTTCGTTTCATATTTTTTCCTTCGTCGACTTTTGATTGCTTTAAGCAACACGTCAGCATGTTAATAACTTGTATGTTTCGTTACACCCGAGCATCTTGCTGTTTTTGCCGTGGAGCCACATTCTAAGATAAACGCAATTTTGTGTACGTCTGACTATACGTGTGGGGCAGGTGGGCAGAGTTTGGACGGAGAGACTGTGTTACGTATATGTCTTCAAACTGTTAGAAAAAATGTGTTCGTCCAGATCTATTACTTGAAGACCTAGCATTTGTAATGACATGTCATTCTAAAGCTGTAAACTGTCTAATGCCATTACCGACACATGAAGGTGGAAGCACACAGTTCGTGTTATATTTCTTGCATGCTGGTTTGTTTACACGGTTCCTCTTTGCATCAACATGCTTTTTTGGGAGGCGCACTTCTTTCTTCACCATGCGTCATTGTTCCAAGGAACCGGAAGCAGGCTGAGGGAAATCCTCAGCAGTGTTAGCCTCGGTTTCACTGCTCTGTGATCAATACCTCAATTATTGCGTGCCGTGTGCAAAGAGTAGTCCTGATTTTAGACAGTGGGCAGAACTGCGCGTGCATTGGGTTATATCCTTTGCATACATAGATTATCTTCTTAGTGGAGGAGGCAAACCCTAAAAATAACTGCTGTACGCGCGAAGGAGGTACAGACCCTTTAGCAAGTCCTTGTTAGGGTTCTACCCAGTGCATGGTTGGGCTGTCGGTTGGGTGTCGAGTTAATGTGGACGTTGATCGTTTGCCCGTGGGATCGGGAGATAAACTTTTGCCTCGTTCCACGCACAAACCTCACCAACTCTTCTCCAGCCACACAATGGACGCACTTCACTCATCAGATACAAACCAGCTGAAGAAAACTGATGGTTGACCTTAAAAAGGTACAGACTTTATTCACTCGCCGGTTAGTCTGAGTATATTGTATTTCTCGCTTTTACTTCATATGAATGCCTCTCAGGTTAGTAATACATATTTTTCACTAGCTGCATACGAGCATATTATTTGTATACATTAATAGTTTCTGTAGATCTCATAAAAAGATTTATCTCTTCCACTTCAGCCTGAGACAGTAAAAAAACACGTATCCTACCTACACTTCAGTGTCTCCAAAATTTTCACACTCCTGGTTTCAAGATACAACCCCCCCCCTCCATAAAAAACCCTCAATTTTACTATTGCATATTGTTTTGGCTTTTTCTTACCTCTCGATAAACAGATCCGTAGTAGACAATACTAAAATTTTTTGTACGTAGCTTATCGTGGGCAGAAATGTTTTCACACAATCTTTGGTGTGCATAATGGCACTGCTCGGTACATAGAAATCTCTCCCATTTACTTCCATATTGGGCAAAGAAAATCTAGAAAAAATTGTAATTGGATACATGTACATACTTTCCATGTTTCAAATATTGTATTTAAAATGTCTCATGGTTTGACTGTATATGTTTTCCCAAAGCTGCTGTTTGCCATAAAGGGTCGAGTTGTTTTAATAATGATTCATAAACAGTCTGTTCGTTTAAATAGGAACAGTATGTACATCGTGAATGGCATATACTCTTGGAAGTGAATGCACGTGCATAAAAATAATGCGCTCGGGTCACGGGGTACTCTAAACATATTTTGGCAGCTGCAACTTATTTTCACGTGTAACGTCCTGTTACACTGCATCCCACAAGTGTTGGCAGTTCTCGGAAAAGAACTGGCCCATACTGATCTGCGCACCATTTTTTTCCTCAGCAACAGGGTTGTTTATAGCAGTGCTTAGTAAAAGGTATCGTCCCGTGACCTGTTTTAGGTCGTAGCGGATCGAGCGGGGGTGTGAGAGAAAAAAAATGTCTGTCTACTCTTTCATCACATGAAACAATCTCTGGCAGAAAACTTTCGTAAGCGATGCCTAAGCTTTCTGAAAAGAGACGAAACTACACGGAAAAAGAACCATCAGGTCATCCGCAACTCCTTGGGTTTCAGTCGGCGAATATTTGACAATCACAACAGATGTGTTTAGTCATGTTTACCCAATTTGCAACAAAAAAGCAGCTCGCAAGTGTGAGGGAGAGATTAATGTGAAAACTGAAAACATGTAGTCCTGAGTACGCAAATAAATGCAAATTGAGGTATTTTTGGCAAGCACTTACACATCATGCCCACTGTTCTAGACAGAGTTACAGCACAATAACCAAAGCAAACAACAAAACAAAATTAGCAGATACTAAAAAAATAACAAAAGGAGTTCCTTTTTTCGTGTTTATATCTGCCAACACTGTGTCTTTGACTTCGGAAGCTTCGACCATTAATATCAAAAGAACTTCACAGATTTAACAATTCAATTTACTAACATAAGCGAGAATGGGAATTAATGATGTAAACTTCAGTATGAATTTTTTAAAATCTGTGTGAAAAGAATGAAGCGCGGTCACAACCATCGATGAGGAATGGGCAGATGAGAACTGCTCTTAGCTTCCTAGCATCGTGCTTGTGGCGCCATAAGGATAGTCCACAAAATGGAATGTTTGGTTTACTAGCCAGTGTTTTCACTCTCACCATGCCGTCATCTAAAGATTCAGCCAGAAACTGTACGTAGCACCGTATCTCACGATCGTCCTAAACTAAGTACATCATCACCTGCACACACAAGGCCACCACCCACCCACCCCACTTTAAAGAAACTCAACCACCATCCAAGCTTTTCCCCCAAGGCACTTTGGTACAATCTGAAGATCTTTCAAGCGATCAGACATTAAAAAAAAACAGATATCGCATAAGACACTGTAAGGAATTCTAGAAAACTGTGAGAGGTCCCATTCCAAACAATATCACCGTATCAGATCTGTTCTCATACGAATGCTTCCATAACACACAGAAGCACACAAACGTGCTCTCATTTAGCACCAAACCGACTGCATCATCATAGACCTCCCTAGTCGGACGATATTCTCATTCGATCTACACGTACTTCATCTTCATCTTCATCAACAACAGTTGCTAGTTACTGCTTCTCGGATGCGTCACACTTGCAGCGTTCAACACAAACCATTGCCAAGTACAAAAGGCCATCCGGCTGGCATCCTAGGACATCGTGACGTATTGCACAGACCGCAGGCTGCCTCAGGGCCCAGCGCCCCACTTCGGGTCAATAAGTTACACAATTCTTTTCACGTCGCCTGTGCACACCGATTCAGAAGTCTCCCATTTCTCATTCATCAGTTCTCCGTTCCCACAGTCAAACAGGAAGACTATGTACAGAACGGGTTTGATTAGTTATACACAGTATTCAAACAAAGATTTCAATCAGAGGGAAAAGCTGTCTCAACCCCACTCAAGGAGTCAAAATTTTGTCTCGCTCACCACACGTTTCTAGGTCACGCACCTCTGTCTTATTTTGCGTTATTGTAATAAATACATCAAGTTGCCTTCAGAATATTGCTGATTTCTGTCGATTATAGAAACCATTTTTGCTCTTGTGGAGACCAGCAAGTCGCTACCAATGTGTACAGTGACAACACAAAAGACGAAGAATCAAGACTACCTTGTGTTGCTGAATGTAAGGTAACCAAATGTGTGGGATGCAGCGTTGTCCCCAGATGGCAACCTCACGTTGTGGGACTGTCCTGCACCATTTCTGGAAACTCCTCATCCACGTTAGAGTCTGACGGCTCGCACTGCATAATGCGCCGTTCCCAGAAGGCCGCACGTGCCGAGATGCAGCCGGAACGAATTCGAGGCGAGGCCTTGGCCCCTGCACTGATGCTGGCCGCCGTGGGGCTGCCTCTGGGCGAGGAGCGGACTTTGCTGGCCCCGGCCTGCACTGCTGCTGACCGCCACTGGCCGTCCGTCTGCTCGTACTGGTCTTGAAATAGAGGGGAGGCAACTGATGGCTCTGTGAGCTGTATTTCGTGCTCCGGGTAGATGAGTACAGGATCCCTTGCGGGCTCCAGGTGCTGGTAACGGGCGGGTTCGGGAAGAGCTGTTGTCTTCGTCTGCCACAACACGTGGAAGGCATGCTCGTCCTTGACCTCTTGTGCAGGACTGTGGGAAGAGAATACTTTGTCACGTGATCTTGGTGGTCTGATGGGTTGTCCTTCGCTGGTGGTGTCACCGGCTGTCGCCTTCAGCTGGATGGTGGCGCGGGATTGGATAGGTTTGCTCATACTGCCCGTGGTCTCCTGGGCACCTCTCAGTTTCTTGAGCTGATCCTTAGGCAGATGTCTGGCGGTGATGCTGTGAATCTGCAAGACATCATCATCATCATCATCCATCAATCATCATCCATCAATCATCATCCACATCATCCATCAATCATCATCCATCCTCATCATCCATCAATCATCCATCAATCATCCTCATCATCCTCATCATCCTCATCATCATCACCATCATCACCATCACCACCATCACCACCACCATCATCACCACCATCACCACCACCATCATCACCATCATCATCACCACCACCATCACCATCACCATCACCATCACCATCACCATCACCATCACCATCATCATCATCGATAAGATGATCGTCTTTCGTAGTAACGTTAAACATCTCAACGACTTTACTGTCTGAAAGCGCTATATATCGGACAAACACTAAATGAGTATAACAAAAAGGAAAAAAACCAGAATATCAGTTAACGCCAAATCTTTAACATATCCGACAGACACACAAAGTCATCGTCAAAAGCTCGCCCACATACATGCGTCAACACACATAATAAAGAATACACTCAATAATTAGCACATGCAAAATAAACGGAACACAGGACAATAGCTGACTTATTCCTGTCTTGGCGGCTACTGCAGAATAAATTCCTTGAATTTCCCATGCACGAAACCGGAATAGCCTATTTTCCCCTCAGTATTCAGTAATAAAGTTATTCAGTCAACTCAGAAGCGAATGGCTTATTCCAAGTTCGTCGAAACAGCTTTTCCAGAGAAAGAAGAAAATCCGCTATTCGGATATAAATTTTGTACCCTCTACGTGCATACGGGGCCAGATTTTTTCTCAGAGATGATTAGTGAGTCAAGCTGTTAGAAGCGCTCCCTAGGTTTTCTGATCAGGTGACCGCTGAAGGAAGGCCTATCGTTTTACAGCTTGAAACACAAGAGTACACTTAACACTCAGTAAGCAGCAGCATCTATTGGGCTTATGCAATCATCAACCGTCACCTTTCGATTTGGGCTCTACAAGATTGTGAATCAAAACAAAGATAATCATAACACTACCAGGAATAGCAACAATAACAAAAAAGAAACTCGTTTGATTCATTTCAAAATGCAGACCACTAACAAATTGATCCTTAATACAAAATGTAATGAAAACAATATAGGTTGAACTAGTCCCAAAACAGCGAAATTAAGCATACACACAAAAGCTTCTTTGATCACGTGCAACCACGCATAGAGAACTATACGAGATTCCGCGTGTCCTTATGAATGTCACATTAGATCTCTATATGTATCGGTCTAGCCGACAAATATTCCCTCATTGGACAAGTCATTTGTCAGCCGGACCAGATGCTGGCTAGAGGCTAGTTAAGAATTCCGGCCCTGAACAAAGCTTTTGGGTTCTTGAACACTGGGGACTTAGCAATAAAAATAGGACGCAGAAAAAGGAGAAGGAAGGAGAACAAGTAGGTGAAGGATAAAGAAGATAAAGAAGCTTTACTAACAGTATGTTTTATGAACACCATCCGAATGCTTATAAAATCTCATTAAGAGATGAGTATCAGCAACTCTACATGCATGAGCTAATATGTTAATATCAAAATAAAAAATAAGCCAATCAGAAATGGACAAAAGAGTAACAATCAGTGCATTAAACTACTTTTAA
Source organism: Lanistes nyassanus (assembly GCA_004794575.1). Classification (NCBI taxonomy): domain Eukaryota; kingdom Metazoa; phylum Mollusca; class Gastropoda; order Architaenioglossa; family Ampullariidae; genus Lanistes; species Lanistes nyassanus. The sequence continues at coordinate 236,970 of SMGT01000963.1, read as the reverse complement.
AAACTAAAATTGACGCAAAATCCAACAAAGCAAGACAGACAACAGGTTATATGTAACAACAAGCAAAGAGTTTCAAAAAATTTAAAAAAGAAAAAGAAAAAGAAAGAAAGGGGAAGCCTGTTTAAGTCACAAAAAAGGTTAGCCTTAAGAAATTTAACCCAAAAGGCGTACATGACTAAAACACCTGCAAATGATAGTACAGATAGAAATCACTGTCACCGTCCGAGTGGGATGACGAAAATACGATGAAGCAATAAAGAGAAAAAAAGACATCTTTTGAGAAACCTATCCATAATTGTGCCAATTTCGCTTTTAAAATGTACACCTCTCAAATTTCCTGAAGCCGTCTCATTGCCAGCATTGTCAGCATCACCACTACTATCGAAATTACTGTTCGTAATGCGTAACAAACGAAGCTCTCGCTTATTTCGGAATCTGTACTGTTTCATATGCTTTCTATTAAAACGTTTTTCCTTTTAAAATGGCCAAGGTAAATAATATTTGTTTGCTTTTAGGATACTTTCGTGAAATAAGATTTTTGAAGGAGTATAGAGTGCTATAGCTAGGAGGAAGATATTTGCGGGCAGTTCCACATCAACTTGAAGTATAACCCTCTTAGTCCGTTAGTCCGAGGCAGGTCTACTTTAATGTCTCGAGAACGAAGTAGTTTGCTTAAAATTAGTCAAATAACATGAAGGTCTTATTTGAAAATTAATGAAGTACGAAATATGTTAAATTTCTTGCAAGCAGCGACTGTGCAGTGCAGGCTAGGGAGAAAAAAGTTAGCGTGCTATAAATCAGAAAAAAGAGGCTAACTCTCTCCATTAATAAAGAAAAAGTGGAGTAAATTAAATGTCAAACCAATGCAGAGCTTGTGAACAATTATAAAATGATGAAAAAAGCTTTAGTCGTTGTTTGTTTTAGCTAACAGCACACTAGTGGTTTTATTCAATACTCACTGAAGGGTTATCTGTCTCCTGAAATTTCAAAATCAATAGAAAATATAGCGGAGAAACCTATACAAACAAACCAAGACAGCAAAGCACAAACAATAAACAAACAAAAGGAAAAATCAGGCCATCATACCGGAGAAACAGAAACAGAAAAAGAAACCTAACGACCACCACCTGCAAAATAAGACACTGAGCAATTAATTCTGGTTTGTCTAAATATTTTCCTTATCGGAAAATCGTATACTTTAGTGCCCAGGTTTCCTAGCCATTCCTGCTTCCCTCGCCTGTATATACCACAGCGATAGTGCGTGGGTGATTGGATGGGTGCGTGGGCGAGTGAAGCCAGTGGACGAGCGACCGCTGAGCAAGAACACCGTTAAGTCGGGTAGAATCGTATACAAAGGTTTAATAAACAACAAATGAGGACCGAGCGCTTAACTTATCAAATTATCACTCCAACAAGAAGTACTTGAAACGCTACATTTGTTGTTTATTAGCTATAATTTGCACCACGAGGATTCCATGTAATTGTCTTATGTTGTGTTTGTCTTGGATCTTTATAGTGGTCAGCACTAGCTTACTAGCTTAGTGAGCGGGCTGATTACATTTACTAGGGACCCTCTGTATGCACACGTTGTGTACCGAGGGTTAGCTGTGTGAAGACTAGCGTCGTTATAAAGAAACGGTGGGCAGTTCTTTTTTAGAGGATCTGCACGGTCCCTTTCTTTCGACCCTCTCTTTGCTACGTGTTTGCTCCCTTGCTCGCATGCGTCTGCATACGGTTATGTTGAGCGTTTCAAGTACTTCCTGATGGAGTTGTAACAGTTTAACCAAACAGCGAGGAAAGGTGACATATCAAACAGATTTGATGTCTTTTAGGCCAGATACAGACAGGGAGAGAGAGTGTGTGTGTGGGGGGTTTTTTTTTTGGGGGGGGGGAGTTTGTGCGCGTGCATGCACACACAAATGGGGGTATTGCAGCAGGGTACAGAAGTACACACGCATAAAATCCATCGAGGTGCATTGCCTAAAAGCGCACGATTTCACTGAATGTTTGGTGCCTTCGTTGCGTGTAGTGCCATCTTGCAGCCT
>SMGT01000963.1:213450-234901 GCA_004794575.1 Lanistes nyassanus | reverse complement strand
CCCCCCCCCCCCGATTTACGATTCTGTATCGATTACCGCCTTTTCAACGACAAAGAGAAGGCTATGAACATTAGCGGCGTGGTCCGGATCATGGGAGATAATTATACCAATACACCGTACGATCACAAACAATGCATCCAAGCCTTTGGAAATTAACCAGTGAACTACGACCATTACCAAATTAAGTTTTATAAATTCTTCATTTCAAACTTATTCAAAATAAAACCAGCTTGTTATTCTGCCTTGACGTTTTCACACTGTTTGGAGAAGGTATCTGTTATTAATTTCTTTATGGTAATGTGAAGCGTTCTACTAAGTTTTGTCTTTGCAGAAATCATTACCTGCCACTATCTGATGACGTTGCAAATCATCAAAGCGCACGACAGAGACCATAATACTACACCAAACGCTGTGCACTCGGTAACAGAAACGCTGAGTGAAAGGGTCTACTAGAAAATCCCAAACAAGTGGGTCTTCGATGTAGTAATATGTACTGATGACCCCAAAAAGCAAGTGGCATACAATATTACAACCGATGTGTGTGAAACCCGACAAGCACTCAATAGGAAACGGTTAAAAAAATACCAGCAACCAAAGTCTTCGGCGTTAGAAAAAGCTGTACATGGATAATACATACGGAGCTCTCGCCGTCCGTCTATAGACGGGAATGTGAGAAAGAACAGATCATCTTATGAGTTGAATCATTAGCCTGTAGCCGCCATGGTGTTGCAACATATCATGCACGTAGTTTGTGCGTGCATTCATGTGCAAACAATCAAAGACTATATGGGAATTTGCGGACTGATCTGACGAAGTGTAACATACTGGTTTAAACAGCTTTGTTACCACTCTAAATGGAACCGCGATGGCATGCTACAAGATACTTTTAGCTGTCTTGACAGATATGTTGAATTCCACAACCCTCAAAAAAGAGAGGAGAAAAACAGACTAAAATCTTCGACAGTGGAATCAAAAGGCCCAGCACAAGGTTCTCAATAATTTTGGACAACAAAGAGGGGACAGTTCACGATTTGCTCACCCGCTTGAAGTTGGTGTCGCCAAGGTCATCGTCTTTACGGTTGGTAGAGAACATCGCACGCAGGCGACTGACGGACGGCAGTTCGATGCCGGAGTCGGCGTCGTACTCTGCGCGAGTCTCTGGGATGTCCTCCTCTCGCGTCTGGCCCACCAGGTGCAGGGGCTGCGGCCGCTCGGCGCCGACCGACGTTCCAGAGTCAATGGACTCGCGAGGAGTTGACGCCGTGCTCGCGCTGCTGGCTCTCGACGACGGAGGGCTGGTCTGCAGCGAGTTCACTTCATGCTCGATGTTGCTTACCTGCAGCACACAGGTAATGATGATCAGGATGATGACTTCGACAACGAATGACAAGTGAAAGCTGTAAGCCCGAAAGAAGAAGGAAAATATATCACGTCTACTCACGTCTTTCTCATGCCGTGTCACCTCTGCCGCTGCCTTGACTACCTGTGCTTCAAGGTCAGCCAGGTTGTGCACGGGTCCTCCTCCACCCTCCCCTTCCAGCCGACCTTCCAGCTCGCGCACCCTGTCCTCCAGGCTGTACATGCGGCCAGCCGTGATGTATATCTGCAGGTATAAACACGCGATCTGACTGGGCGGGGAAAACGCGTAAAAACATTGACAAACAATGCGCCTTCCGAAAAACCTCGACAATGAAATGCAACTTTCTCTGGCCACCGACACTTTTCTTTCTAACCTTCAACGTTGCAAGATGATAAGCTACTAATCTGCTAGGCCACGTTACGTTTCCGTTTCAACATGTCTTGTCGTGACCAATGAGTCGATCCACATCAATAACACAATCGCCAAAACAGGTCAGAAACCAACCTTTTCTTCCGTCTCCTCGAGACTAGGCTGTCTGTTGATCACCTCGGCGGTCGGGCAGTACGGGTCAAGCGTGACCGTCCAGCGTTTTCTTGCGCCGGTTTCAGCAGCCTTCCCCTCGAGTAGCTCATAGTCCCGACCGTACAGGTCTCGGCTGACGTCTTTTGGTCCGAAGTTGACCCTAAGGTCACCGTCCGACTCGTGGGAGCTGATCGAAAGGTCGGACGTCGTCAGCCGCGCGTCGACTTCATCTCTCGGCACACCTACGCTCGACTCGTCCGTCAGCGTCCGTTTTTCGACCGCCGACTTGAAACTGTCGTCTGCAAGCTTGCTGCTGTTAGTTGTATGCGCGAGACTCCGGATCGAGGAACTCGCAGAAGCTGCCTGCGGAATAAGGGCGTCGTCTGCCGGAGTTCTTTGAGATCTAGAGACTGTTGCGCCCACTTTGTGCGCATCACCGGAAGCTGTGGGCAATAAAGCGTCCTTGCGCGGCTGGCTAGTATTTTTGTTTGAGATGGAGGAAAGCGAGATGGACACTTCCTCTCGGTACGAACCAGACACAGAAGGAAACTCGCTGTCGAACGACATCCGACCGCCGACAAACGACGGCTCGTCCAAGTTGTCAGGCAACACGGCGTTGATGTCTATGTCCTTATCGTCTTTGTCCACCGACGCCCGCGCAGCCTCCACCGGCGACACAGCCTTGTTGTTGTTCTCCTTGTCCTGCTCCGACAACCTTGACCCGTGGTTCTGCTGCCGAGGCGTGCTGGTCGAGTACTGCTGGCCGAAGGACTTCTCGCTCTCGATTATCTCCTCGGCCGTCCGCAGAACACTGAGAGCATTGGAGGTGATGAGACGCACCTGTTTAGCTGCCTCCTTCTGGTGACGACACACCACGCAGAGGAAGATGTTAAGTGATTGGCTAACGAGATGTTGATGTTAAAATGACTAAAATATTTAAAACTGTTTATTTGGAAAACATACAGATAAAGGCTTACTTTATATCCTTGAAGGACGAGAATAAAGAAATGAATAAAGAAAGGAACGCAGATAGAATGAATGAAAGAAACAAGGAAAAAAGGAGAAAAAAATCCTATCACGTCTCTTTGCAATACCAAGGGAAGAATTAACCTAACATTAAAATCTTAAGTTAAAAAATCTTCCTGGTGTGACCATTCGTTCGCAATACATCAACGCAAAAGGCGACCAGAGAGTGCGTGATAACAAGCAGGCAGTGCAAACTACAGTCACGACAGTTTACAGCAAAGCAACACCAACAAGCGACACCAAGCTCGGGAACTGCCGTCTATGCATCTACAAATGTCCTAATGTTTTTTTCAGGTAATGAACAGCACGTGCTTTCTGGACACTGCTCATCCCCTACCCCCTTTATCCCTTGTACAGGGGTCACAGGGTTAAGCCCACATCTTACCATTGCCATTTCGTTCTCGATAATTTCCCAGTCTGTTTCGTCCTCCAGCAAGTAAGGAGAACCTAAATGGTTATTCGGCTGTTTGTGGGCCGGGTGTGGGCTGTGCGGGTGGGCCACGTTCTCTATAGAGTCGAGGTGGCGCTCCATGTCGTCCAGGTGCTGACTGAGGGCTGATAGCTGTTTACGAATACATTGGCACCCCGGGGTTAAAAACATTGACAAGCAGACAGGCACAACAGGAAGTCGCATTAGTGCATGAGTCACAGCGGTGAAAAGCGAAAGGACAAAACAGGGTGACCGCGTGTGCAATCACCAGTGAAAATGTTAAAATACCCACACAGCAAAGCGTGCTCTTGTACTGCATAAATTTTGATAGAAAAACCACACGCTACATCCGGTTATTTGCATCAAACAACTAAGACATCATTAGTAAGCATCAAAAATGCGACCACACAATGACCGAGAATCATAACACTTTTGGCACGTAGTGGTTGGATGGGTGGGTCTTGATTAGTTGGTTGGCTGGTTGGTGCTTTACGTCCAGTCACAACCGAGATGCATATCAGGACGGTGTTGCCACACGTGGGACTGCTGTGGCAAAGGGCCTTAGTCCCACCCAGTCACATTATACTGACACCGGGCCAAACAGTCCTAGTACTGTTCCCTATAGTGCCAGACGTCTGGCAGGACAGGTACTAGGTTGACAATTTTCAAGTCCGCCTGGAAGCGGGGATTAATTGTTAGACCACCGAGACATGCAGTAATTCGGAGGAAATCAGGTCTGATCTTTATGAACTTTCAAGATAAAACGCATGGTGTCATAAGCTCACGCTTGGCTCGATGTAAAAATGTACAACCATTCGAAAACATCCGATGGGAAACACCTTTTGTTTGGAAGACACCACAATACTGAAGTTGCAACAGGCCTGAACAGTTCTATATTGAACCGCACCAGTGTTCTCCGCGAGGCAGAATAGATCTCATGTGCTGTGGTACTTTAAAAATAAAAACAGACACATTTCTGAAACATGTCATATCAACCTTCTACGGAACCAAACACGACTGCACAGTCTTTGACTCTGGAAATATCGCCTAAGGGGAATCTGAGTATCGTGACAGTGTTGTTCGGAACAGTACTGTTGAACAGACGATTGTTAAGTTCAGGAATATTACTTCCAACTTCCGCCAAAAAGAAGATCGTGGCGCCTAGTTTCGTCGTCATCTGCCATATTTACCAACTGCTGCAACGGTCAGTGGCTTCCGGTTCGTGACTGATGGAGGGAACCTGCCCTTGGCTACAGGGGTCTCCATTTCTGACAAGTCGTAACCTCAGCTCTACGTCACTTACGAAGTAATTTTGTAGACAGCAAGGTAAGTGCCAACGCCTGGTGTAGGCATGTGAGGGACAAGCGATCTTCATAGGACGGCAGTTGGGTATATATACATTGATAGTGTACATTAAAGGCATGCTACCTGCATATGCATGTGTCAGGTATTTACATACAGAGGAACAATTCACAACAGGTTTCTGTCGATTTCTTGAAGAGTATGTTTTAAACAGCAATGAATGCGACATATTCTTGATTTGTATGTGGAAATATCGGAGTAGCTTCCTGGTACACTTCAGCCACTCAGGGGAAGTAACTTTCATAAACGAGATACCCATAGCCATAGGAGACAGAAGAAAAGTCACGAACCCATAGCTGATTAAATACTTTAACGACAACCCCAACAAAGTACTGGCAGCGCTAGACACAACCGTATGCTGACGTAAGCAATCAAGGGAGCCTATCGTACCCATACACGTAGCAAAGAGAGAGTCGAAAGTAAGGAACGTGGCAGATCTTCTTAAATACTTTAAGTCAAACCCCAAAATGAACAGGCAAACCACCCCCGCGTCACGAAAAACAGCTACTTGACGTCACAGAAGCTGCCGCACACCCACCTCGTCAGCGGTCAACAGCATGGACTCAGCCTCTTCTCTCATGTTGTCGCGGGTTGCTGCCACTTTGTGGGCCAGGGAGTTCAGCTTCTGGTCGCTGCGGCTCAGCTGTAGAGCAGACGACGGTATGTCTGAGTCGGAGTCCGTGGTGCCGCCACTGCTAGAGGGCGCTCTACTCTTGTACCGGGGAAGAACTGCATCTCCTGAGGAATATTTCACGAAGTCTCAATTTTAAAAAAATGTGGGACTGAAAAAGCATTAAGAAAAGAAAACTTGTAGCAAACTTGGTGAGAAATCAACAGTAGTGCTAACTATAGAAAATTATGAGACGTTGGAAAATACCGCAGGAGGAAAATTTTACATCATAGCCCCAGTGTCTTGCACATTTGATACAGGATTTACCAGTGTACAAGTAGATACTCAGCTCGAGTATTCGTTCACCTTGCAGTCGTAAGAAAGCATGTGCTTGTTACCTGAGGATGGCTCCACGATGACTTGCGCCGTGGACTTGGCGTCGCCAGCAACGTTTCGCGCCACGACCATGTACTCCGCGTCATCATCCATCGTCGCGTAGTCGATGGTCAAGATGTAGTCGCGGTTGCCGAACTTTTCTGTACAGTCGGTGCATGCAATCACTCCTCAGTATCAGACCGAGGGCGTTTATGTAGGGACAAACGTACACACTCGCGTAAAGTATGCTGACGCAATCACACGCCGCACGCACTTAATGGCGACTCGCACTCATAACAGATGCTCCTAGACATACGTACACGCAAACCACACCTCGTGTACTTCAATTCAAAGCCTCACTCAGTCACCAATAAGATGTTTCTGCGAAGTTTTGCTGTATTCACTTCTTACAGACGGCGTATTAAGTACGTGATGTGCGCTACGCATACCAGTCAAGCACCCACTGTTCACATTCAATCAACGCGCGATATCTGTTGATTCATTGATCCCTACTTCTGTGAATTGTATTTGATTTACTCGTACGGTCTTTCTTAATTATATGAATTCATAGAATTCATTAAATTTCGACGAACCAGGCCACACATTCGTCTGACCCTTATAGCAAACGACGCATTTAGTATTCACGTGTACGAAGGGTTAGTTGTGTTTTATCATTCCTACTAACCTATTCGACACGATCTGCTGTTCTTGAGAAGAATGCCGTCCTTGTACCAGCTTATCCTGGGCTGGGGGTAACCTTTGACCTTGCATCTCAGTCTCACACTCTGACCTTCTGTGATCTCGACATCACTGATTTCCTTTAGAAATTCTGGCTTCTTCAGCTCCTGCTTGTTGTCTGCGCAAGACCAAAGATCTTTCACCATTAATGCGGATTTTAAATCATGTTTGGGGCGGATGAGCCATTTGTTATAAAAATGTTGTGGTCATGTTAAGCAGGTGACATTTTAAATGTCAAATATTGAACTTCAAGTACTGGTAAGTGCACATAACTGCATCTTGGAGTTTCACAACGTATTTATAGTGCCCTTCACATGAGAACTGATTATCTCCCCTTGATAAGGAGTCAAATCGGCAGCGACTGTTTGTTAGTGTGCACAAAACGAACAAATATTGCTGGCTCACAGAAACGATCTTAAGAATACTCATGCCTTACAACGACGAGGAATACCCATAAATTACAGCATCCATAACAAAGGGTAATTCAAAACACCTAACAAACAACAATTTTTAAAAACCTCCCTCCAACTGGTAGTGAAAATGGTTATGTAAAACTATGCTCGTGGGGTTTTACAATTTACAAAGGAACAAACCGCCAGTCATCCACCATAAATCAGAATGATTTACACAGCACTAAAGCTTAAGTCACTGGCCATAACTTTCACCGTGTGACGCTCGCATTAACACAGAAGAGCGCACTGCGACACAGACAATGACTGCTGGCTAACGCCACAGCGAACCCTCCACTTTACAACACTGACAACATCCTACCTTTCACAGTGACCGTCAGGTACTTGATGGCTTTGCCGCGGTCGCTAAGGGCGATACACATGTACTGGCCCGCGTGCGCGCGACTAATGTTGTACAGGGTGGCCGAGTGGCGATCTCCATCCGCGACTAGTTCTACGTTTTCACTTTCCTCCAACTCCTCCACCTCGTCTTGCTCTCGATACCAGAAGACGTCTGCCACAAACAGTCCAACTGATGTCACGCCAGGCATACAACTGCCGAGCAGTTTAAAGAGAAACTACTTTGTTTTCCTTGATTTTCATAATAGTAACAAATGCTGCTGGGTGTCTAAACTGTTTTTATTTTCAGATCGTAACATCGTCTGTCTTATCACCCTATTTCTTTCCACCTGTCTCACATACCACTCAACCATCCATACGTTTGTTGCATGTACCTACGTACACCTACATTTAGCTACACACATCTCAACAGTCAAGTATACACACACACCATCTTGTACGGCTTTGCTAAAAATAGCACTGGATATGAGCGTTGGCATCGTGCTACATCATGCTTCCTGCCTAACAGTGAGGTGTGCTCACCTACGGGTTGTGTTCCCGACACCCTGCATGAAAACTTTACGGGTTCGCCTTCTTGAATCGTGACGCTGTCTGGTACCACTGTAAACCTGGGGTCATCGTTTTCAGCAGGCACCAGCTCCTCCAAAAGTTTCAGTTCCTGTTTCGTCGGCTCCACGATGGGCCCAACGAATTCCTCAGTCCCTACCCCGACATCCTCAAAGTCTACATCTTCGCTGAACGACGGCCCCAGCGCTGCTCGCGCACTGTGCCGGATGGTGTCGACAGAATCATCGGCACTTCCACGGGCGGTGGAGGACTTCCCCCGTGAAATGCGGGCTAGCTCCTCGGATGTCCGCGAGTAAAACGAATCTTCATCGGTCAGATCATCGCTACCGGGAAGGTGGTCGTCTGGGTCTGACAGGTCTGACAACTGGTCCACATCCCTGCAGCAGCAGCACTTATCATTAGATATTCCTTGACTAAGACAATAAGCAGGAACACATCAGAACCCCAAACAGCGTAAATAATCCTGAATATATGTAGACATTTTATTACACATGTATCTTAATCTATAATGTTTTTAGGGGTTTTTCCAATACTTTACTCAACGTTTTTGATAATGCGTTTGTCAATTATCAATATGAAGTTTATTAGAATCTGCATTTAGCGTTATCTGGAAGACGCCCGTGGCTGACATGCTTCCAACAATGGTAAAGAAATCACCAAGGATGCACGGAATGAGGGAGAGATGGACAGGTCAGGTAGGTACATAGACGCACACGCCCACACAACCAAAGATACACAAAGAGTGGTCCTCTCACCTGTTCCCAACCTTTGGCGTCAGACCCTTCTCTGGCTCCGGCACCATCATGTACTGCGGGCCATCACCCTGACCTCTGACCCGCCTTTGCCCGACATTGTCGTAGGCAGAGGGCGCTGTGTTCTTGAAGATCCAGTTCTCGCGCCAATGGCTATCTGTGACGTCAGCCGCATCCCTCTCCAACTCTTCCTCTGTCTCCTCCGGGATGATGGCGAGATTCATGGACAGCAGGTCGGGGTCCGTTTCGCCAGAGTTGAAGTTGATCTGCTCAAGGTCGGAAAAGTCCTGCAGGTAGAGGTCCTTGCCGTCGCTCACAGTCTCGAGGCTCGACGAGAGCGGTCTGGAGCTATCACCTGACCGGAAGTCCGCGCCTGGGCCCCAAGAATAGTCTCCATCAGTGTCCAGAGACTGCTGCGCTGTCCGAGACTGCGTTTCTTCTACAAAATGTTTTAGATCTTCAAAATCTTTGGCTATATCAATGTTTTTGGCTGGAGGATCTCGAGCGGTACTAGCTTTCTCTTCTTCCTCCTCCTCCTCGCTGTCCCTGGTATCTGGCACCAAGGATGGGCTGCTCAGGTGGCCTTCTAAGCGATCGTACTTTAGAGACTGACTGACTTCCTTCCGATGGTTCTCGAGAATCTGGTATATAAAGATCAGACAAAATATACGCTTCTCCACACCTTTTGTCGATTACCAAAAGGACATAAAAATTACGCCATAATTAATACATTCGACTTCTATTCAACGAGGTCGGAACAAGTTTTTACCATAAACTAAAACAAAATAGTGGAACATATCCATATTCAATACGAATGGGTAATGGATCAACTTTTTATGCTGGTCATGTCCAACAGCTAGACGATAACCATGTTTGATTTTAAAAGAATCGGTCAACGACTTCTTAAACTAACTCCAGCTGCCGTGCACACGTAAGTGAAAAAAATCCAAACCTTTGAGACGACTGCCTGGGAAATCTGATCTTCAAAGGAATGTCGCTCATTGCTGGAATCGTCCGACAGAGATGACAAGTCCGAAACGGCCTCATCGGATGTCTGCAAAAGTGTGTGCTAGAGAGTAAGGTTACCTAGGCGTGCTGGTTTGTCTGACGAAAGATTAAAACTTAATACGTTAATTTTGTGTTAGAAAAGCCTTTACACAGTATCTGATGACAGCTTACCAATGCTTCTCTTCTGTAGGTTCTCAAGTTTAGCCCATCTTGAGTACCCGAGTGTAAAACGTCAAGTTGTCAGTGACATGTTATTTTCATTTTCCATGTCTTAATTCATATTAACATACCTAATCAGTTTTATAATATACTGAGCCGCAACACACCAGATTATCCGCTAGACAGAAGAGATTCTACCATGTTCTGGTAGAATTTGAGAAAAAAACATTCGGAACACGTCATATAAAAATTTTATTGGCGCAAACAGGCTGTGTAGCCTTTGACAACATCACAAAGCGCCACCTAACAGTAATTTGTGCATCATAACAGATCTGCTATGATCAGTTTTCACTGATTGGATAGACGACAGTTATTAGTCAGCATGTCTTTCAGACTGCATCACTTATTCCCCCACCCCTTTATTTTTTCAAAAAAGTAAATACCATTTCTCTGACTCACGATATCTAAATCTTGTTTTATGTAAGACTTCTTCCGACAAGTGTTCAAGCATTAAACATCTTATTTCTTGTTTGTAAATGTTTTTAAGTAGTCTTCACACGAAATGACTTCGTGTAACATGCCATCTGATCTGACAACTTCAAGAAGGATCGTCGTACCAGATCCAGTGACTCCCCCAACACATCCTCCAGAAACCGCGAGATATTTTGCTTCACCTGCTGCGCTCGATCTGCCTGTGCACCTTCCTTGTCAAAACCTTGATTAAAAAAAGTCAGTGACAATAATTTGCATTACAACTCTTTAAGTTTGCTAAATCGGGATGACATGGGTGCCGTGAAAGGTATATATAATGATGACAGCAACATGCGAGACAAATGGATCAAATAAGCTCCCTATTTCGCAGTATGTAGGCGGCACTTTGCCAGCACCAGACACCCTGACACTCACTGTCATAGGCCAGGTGCAGGCGCTTGCTGAATCCAATCAAGAGTTCCTTGAGTCTCCCGCGAAACGAAAGCATGACCTCTCCATCTGCAGGTGGATAGAATGAAATCCTTGGATTAAATTACGACTGCGCAAACATCCAAAAATATTTTCAAACCCACAGAGCTAAGTCACTTCCGTATTAATATTTTAAAGGGTGCAAAATCCCGGACTGGACACATTTATGGATCAGCATTATCTTTGTCAGAGTCTTTAACAGTCACATTCACTATCACTTTTAATGCATCCTTTCATCCTTTAATACGTTATTTCAGCCTTTTGATACGTCAGGGACGCAAGGGAGGGTGGGGTTTGGGAGTTCTGACCACAGGATCTTCTACACTTTGTTTCACACATTACTGCTTACAACGGAACAAGGTCTTCAGCTGTCCATTAAGACTACAAAGATTCAGTCGTTCGCTGAAAATTAGCGTTTGTCTTTTTACCCTCCCCCTCCCCCGAAAAAAAGCAGCAGTAAGGTTGTTCTAAGTTCAGATATAATTTATATGGTTTAATACGAATTGAGAATCCTAGATTTTCGTGAAACAAACGGGGCAAATGAACCTACAGGAAACACTGGCGAAACTGTTGGAGAGGCCCTGTGGAGACTTCTTGTCAAGCGCATGATGAAGCTCGTTTAGCAGAGAGTCGAACTTAATCTTGAACTTGTACTCCTCAGCTTTTCGAGCACTATCGAACGCTTTCTCGTGGAAACCTGCAACACACGTGAGCAACATCTGTACAGAGGTACCATCAGCTCCGAGAAAACCCCTCGTTTCGCCGAATGCGACTTTTTCAGTACCAATTTAAGATGTTGCATAAGGACATTTTGAGATTGAAAGGGACCGCACAGCACAAAAGTTATGAGATTCTTGTATTTCAACAAGATCCTGGGTTGACTTGCAGAAGCCTTTTTATCCCCTGCTCATGCAAGCAACCGCTGGGCAGGGTTGAATAGGCGTTCGTATCTCCTATGAATCTGTAAAGCTGCACGTAAACTATACTGGGTGAACGGATTTTGGCACCGCTCTTACGACCAGATGTGCGGATACGAACGCTCAGTCATGCAACTCACTCCCAGAGTCTGCCTTTCTAAAAGTATCCAGTAAGGAATCTATAATCGTGTTTTGAAAATTGAGACATAGTATGTTATGGTAGCATATAAAAATTTGAAGGTGAACTGAAAAAAAAACCCTTAATGATAACATACAGCATTCCCAGAAATCTTTTAATCCCAACGTACGGAAATGTAAGGAAATATAAGAACTTTATTGGTATGATACATAAAGGCCATGAAACAAATCCGGTTGGTATACAGCCTGCTCTATTACAAACGGATGGAAGACGGTACGCGCCAAATGTGCGAGTGAGACTGGTGAAGCGAACGATCACAACAAACATCTGTAAGCAGACTAGGACTGCCTGGCACAAAATTAAAACACGACGTTCGCTCACATGAATCCAAGACGGCAGATGGTCTATGCTGTCAGTTCAAAGAAATTTAGCCGTCGAAACCACTCTTACAGAATCTCTGAACAAACTTTTAATTTTTTTCAAAGAAAGGAAATAAATTATGATCCACTTTCGATAGCATTTTGAAAAAAATATACGGTAAATCCTGACGATGTACGAGAAAGAGCAGCATCACTAAAGACATACGATGTGCAAGTAGAAGGCATTCACACTTACATTGGGCCGCATTGTTTTTCATTACTTCTTCCTCTGATCTAACACTGAACAGCAGTACAATCATTTGCCTGCGTAATCTTCGGTAGCATGAGTAAAGATTAAGCAGAAGTGATATGAATTTGCAACGCTTGATAAAATGCAACACCGGGTAGTTCGCGTGCGCTTCGAACAGTCAAGTGCAAGGTCAAAGGGCAGTGCGTAAGTACCTAAGCCGAAGCAAGCGCCAGCAGAGAGTCTCCGACAGGACTAAGGGAACAACAGACAGGATGCGTGAATTTCGTTCAGCGGCAGGCAAAGCAATCAAGTAGGTAAACAAACCCCAGCATCTCGAATTCCCCATGGCAGAAATTCATAGAAATCACTTCAAAGATGTCAACAGATCTACCGTAGCCATTCATTTCAACAGTACATGCAGTAACTCCGAAACAGACACAGAAGAACAACACGGCTTCCGAGGTGTCAGTGAGCACTTTTCAGTAAGGTCTTCTCTGCCATCAGAACTTCCACTAACCCCTAGTGTCAGGAAAATAAGTGGTTTGGTTGGTAAGTGAGTGAAATAGATAAGACTGCGAAAAGAATGTGTGGGGCGGAGAGAGATGGAGAGAGAGAGGAGAGAGAAGGAGAGAGAGAGAGAGGACAGGAAAGAGACAGACACACACACACATAGGTAGAGAGTTGACAAATACGAAGCAGACCCAAAGACGCGGATACAAACAGCGACGCAAAGCATCTGTCACTGTGTACATTCACCCCAGTCCGTTGTACAGTACTGCCAGAGGTGCCACTTTCCCCAGTGGAGTAGCAGTTACAAGGAGTGAATCTGATCCCTATCACCACTGTCCAGTAAAGGTCATAACCGCACTTATGCCCTCGGCGCATGGGCTCGATTAAATTTTAGACTACCAGAGATGTCACGACAAATCTTACCGAGGTGTCCTCTTGGCGCCAGCAAGGCTCGCACACGTTATTCCCTTCTGGCCAAGAAGCAAAATCACGAGCAGGAAACGTGCGGTCGGCACATCAAACAGATTACTCACATGACAAACACAGTAACTGCACGCTGGAAGGTGTGAATCCGAGACCAGCCTCCCGTCCCTTACCGCGGCCTCAGTACAACGGCTCACAAACAGAGCACGCTGAAAGTCTTCAGGACGTAACTCAGTACACGGCGAGCGGGGAACGCTGACAGCAGTCGCTGCAGTTTGCCTCTTTGTCCGACCTCATTCCGCATACCTGGTCACCGTGCTCCCCTGTCCCCTTTGACCTGTCACGTCAAACTCACTGGACTTGCGGCAACTGCCACAAACTCTGCCCTTTCTGACTGCACACAACCCGGGACAGGAGGGAACGCGAAAGAGCTAGAGGTGCACAAGGGACGAGGGGAGTGGGGGGAGAGGGGCAGGAGGGAAAGAGAAAACGGCCGACCAGCCAGCAGTGACACCAGAGGACTGGCGCGTGGAATTGTTCTACCATAAGGTAATACAATTAAAAGGATTATTTAAAATACTAATAAAACTCTTTTAGTGGTCAAGGGGCCCAATAATTTAGTTGGTACACATCATCGCATATTATATAAATGATACCCAGTTCTTAGATTTTAATTCCTTCCTTTCACTCCATACTCTGAGCAGCACTCAAACGCAGAAAGAGAAGATTAAAAAAATACAAAGACATTTCCAAACTGAAAATTGCAGTCTGTCAAAAGAGTATCAGCGAATTGCAGATTTAAACAACTTAATCGATAAAATTTGTAACCACAACCTTTTTGTCTTCACATTCGTATGAAGGCACAGTCAAGCTCTCTACACGAAGCCTCCACATAAAAGTATCTCTTTAAATACTTGGAATCTGCAAGCTTAGCTCCCTCGGGAGTCCAAGGCAAAGGCCAAGCCTCGGGCTTTACAGGACAGAGATGGTAATCTGTGTAGACAGAGCTGGCGAGGCTGTTTGCTGTCTTGTAAAAAGTCTGTGTAGGCAAGTGAACAGACAGTGTTTGACTAGCGCCGGCGGAATCCGTACAAGCCCAAGTCAGAGGTGGCGTACAGTGTTTTCCGAATTAGAACAGTTCTTTTTATAATACAGCTAGTTATCTGCTCGGTAAATCTTTGGCTGACGAACGAACGAACGAACCGACCGACCGACCGATCGACTGAGCAACGAACGAACGAGCGAACCAACCAACCAACCAGCCAACCAGCCAACCAGCCAGCCAGCCAGCCAACCAAACGACAGACCGACCGACCGACGGACAGACAGAAAAACAATAAGAGATAGTGAGAGAAAGAGGTGTCAAGATGGCGAGAAAGGGTGGACCAAATGATGACGAGTGGAGGGGAAGAGAGAGAAACTGGTTACTCACATTTTCTTTCCGCTCTTCCAAGGGGCGGATAACGCATTCTCACAAGACAAAATCTCTAATCTATTCTATTGATTAGACCTCCATTTCATCCTCCCTACGTCATCAAGTAAGTTTAGGCCGCTTTCAAAAATGAATGTTGCCACAAATCTAACTTGAAACTGGGATGGAATTTTCCAAGTAGGGCGCCATCCTACATACCGGTAGGGGGTATCGAAACAATACTGTGCAGCCAACTGACTCCAGGCACTATCGTTTATTCACCTACGTCATTTATCGCTGTAGTGCTTCTACAGCTAAATATGAAATCATGAATGTATCTTGTCAGAATTATGAGATCACCATTTTGCTTGCGTAGTTCTTCATCGATAGGAAAATTGTAAGCAGGAGAGTTGGTGCGTTTGACTTTGCAAAGCGTTCGCATCGCGTACATTGTTCGGCTGCTGAATTTTAATCGAGAAAGGCACATGATCACGCATTAGCCTTAGCAGCTAACTCCTGCCAAGGCGTTTGCAAACGCACCAAATACTAGTATGACTGATGCTGAAGTTGTTTTCATGAAAGGAATACCTAGTCGATTCCCAGTCGATATCCTGACTGCTTCGGAAATGTATAACAATAAGCATCCTAAAGGTCTTTTTTTTTAAAAAAAATTCTCATCGCGATTCTGTTTCTCTGGTTGGGATTTTTTTGTTGTTGTTGTTTTAGTACCGCTTGAAGATAGGGCTGACCACTGTCTTCCCGTTTCCGCTTGCCGCAATGTACGTTCTGCTTCGTTGTTTTCCGTTCGCGATCACATCCAGTCGGAAACAGCTACTGTTTAACAAGCAGAACGCAGGGATTGTCAAGGCACACAGTAATCGTGTCACTCGCATAAGTTTTCGCTCCGGTACGCAGAAACAAATCTAGTGTAAACGTGAGGAAACCTGCTCTCACCTTTTGCTTCTCGATGTCTGTGCTTGCTCTTGTAGATCTCGGTCTCCTTGGATCTAGGTTTGAGGGAATCCGGGGTGCGACTTCTCTGCTGGTGAGCGGAGGAAGATGTTGAAAACAGGTTCAAGTTCTCCACAGAACCTGCCCTGGCAGAACCCAGCCGTGTGCTGCAATTGCTGCTGCTAATGGCGGGAGTTCGGACGCTGGTGCTTTGATTTGGCAGTTCTGAAACAACATGGACGTTGAGAAATTACATGACTGAAAGGGAGAGGGCAGGACAGCAAGACATGGAACTACCTGTATTTTTCTTCTCTAATGGTTGTATTTCTCCACATAAATATAAGCAGTTCTTTTTACAATTTCATATAAATTTACAGTCAGAAATCGGTATGTTTAACACATGAAATAATTAGATGGGGAGAGATGACCTGCTTGACTAGATCAAATGTGGCGAGATGAGACACGTAGCAATGACAAAAGCTCCACACTCCACATATTAACACCGTCTGAGGAGCAACGCAGGGCACGATAGCCTTCTCATCCCCCCCCCCCAACACCCAACCTCCCAACACACACTTTATCTAGTAAGACCACGCCTTTCATCAAATCTGCACAGCGAGTGCACCACATGCCTTCGAGACCACCTCACGTTTTATCGCCGAAACATCGAGACAATGTGTACGTGTCTAGGAGAAGAAACCTGGAGCCGTATTCATGGCCGCTGGTTAAGCTTAAACTGATCGCGATCACGTGACAAACTATCGGTTAGCGACCTTTGTTGAAGGTTTGTCACGTGATCGCGATCGGTTTAAGCTTAAGCAGCGGTCATGAATACTGCTTCTGATTGTTACTTCAGCTGGTGGTTTACGGTTACAGAAGAAAAAATGGAAAAAGAACACTGTATCTGTGGTATGGTGACCCCGTTGACATTACTACAATGAATGGTGTCTGCAAAAGCCAGATAAATGGGTCTGTATCATACTGTGATTGTGGATGTCTTAATGATAAGGATTCTCACCTGCTGCTCGTGAGCTTAACACAAAAGCACGGAGTTTACACCGTTTCTGTCCCGATTCTTTTTCCCGCTCAGTGTCAAACCACGGTGTAAAGTGTACTTCGAATATCGACTTTCAACGCTGCCTCTCTCTGGTCGTGGCAAGAATAAATTGTTGGGGAGTTTATAGCAAAAGCCTCGCTTACTGCTCTTAAGTCTTCTGGTGTTACGTATGTGTAAATCAAGACAATGACATCCTACCCGTTTCGATGTAGCCAAAGACGTCGTTCTGCCATACGAATTTTCTGAGAAAAAGTCCAGAGTTCAAATTAAGGTCGCCTGCCATGAGCTTTGAAAACAATCTGACGTTTCGAAGTATTCTGCACACTCTAACACTTCTGCGTCAGCAGTGAAGTCCCCTAGAGAACAACAATCTCGCCATGTTCTTAAGACTGAATAAGAGCGGTGCCCCTTTCAGATACACGTCACACAAGTGATCAGCCCTAGAGCATCAAAGCCCAATCTTACTGTCATCATGACACACTAGTATGTCTCTTCTCTCTCCATACCTCTGTGTGTAAGGGTGTGTGTGTGTGTGCGAGAGAGAGAGAGAGAGAAAAGATGAGCGTGTGAGCGCGCGCGCGCGTGAGAGAGAGAGAGAAAATGAGCGTGTGTGTGTGTGTGTGTTTTTATAAGGACGGGAGGTAGGGCGGAGGGGAGAAAGAGAGGAGTTCAGTCGTAACACAGAACACAGCTAAAAATACACACGATCCCAACATTTCTCCAAGCTACAGTTGCTACATATTTCCCCGCGGAATCCCATCCATCTTGTTTACTCACAGCACGTTCTGTTCAGTTTGTAACAGCTCTTTCACAGCTCTGAGTCATTCGCATCTCAGTAAACTTTGCGACTAAATGAAGCATGTCTTGACGCATATCCTCGTAGTTCGCTGAACATTTTTTTTAAAAAGGTGTAAAAATTTTAATGCTTGTAAATCAAGGATGCCTCCTCAGTGCACACAGATCGGCCTTGCAGATAGCTACATGTCCTACAAGGACAAAGAATTCGTCAATAAGTGCACGGACACAGCAAGCAAGCACCTGGGGCACGTAACATACATGTCCTCGGGCACCTCTAAAACTCAGACCAGTGTATCGTTTGTAGGAAACATAAAACTTGTGGACGAAGGCGTCCAAGCTGAAAAGTGGCTGCCACTGTTAGGCGTATTTTACGACAGGAATTGAGCCAATAAACAAGTTGATTTACCTTACCACAGGGATCTGTAAATATTAGGATAATAAACCGTCTGCTGTTTTTATCGCTGATTTACCAGCATGAGGTCAACAATCAACACAGATTTTATCCCCTGTCATTTGCCTCGTTCGTCAGGTAGATGTTCCCTCTTGAATGTTTTGTCACCTGCACGCACTACATGCTGATAATAAACTGAACTTAACTCCACTCCCTATAATTCATGATGTTAATTATACTCAAACCTGGGTTATAATCAAATGGTACGATGGGTGACACCTGTCACGAGCAATTAAAATATATTAAATACGAAGTTTACATCTGTGTCATATCTATAAAAGATCAGAAAAAATTAATTTTTGTTTATATCACAGTGGATTTTAGTGAAAGGACCCAAGGCTTTGTAAGGTTGGCGATCTACTAAATCATACCTTGCAGTTGTTACTATTTTACGTGTTCTGAAGTACTACAGATTTCATCAGGCAAGGTCACAAATGAAATATTTAAAGGGCGCTTTCACCTGTGAACCTTTCCGAGAAAAAAGGCGCGGCATTAAACAGTGAAGATTGCTGGTAAATCAGAGGTCTTAAGCAATCAGCGACCTTAAATCGATAGCTTACATATATCGATATTATAGCATCCCGCGTAGATATTGGTCACTGCCAAACTGTAACTGATATTTAAGGTTGGATGGAAAGAGGAAACAGGCAAATAGCGGAACTGACATTCACGTCGACTGTTTTCTAATGTAAAAGAAAAGCTTAGTGAATATGGAAACACTAACTCTTTGAACCCATTGGCCCCGGCTAAATTGCGGCAGCCTGCCGACCGTTGCGGCAGCACAGCTAGCTAAATTGCGGTAACTTTAAAATCTCCCCGACGCGTTCAACGGTATAAGGGAAGTAAAAACTTGGTATCATTGTAAAGCTCTATCATCGGTTGTCTCCCCTGCACTGTCTAAATGAGTTTCGGAAACAGTTTCGGCTTGCCAAACATGGTTTAAGTGTAGGTCTACTTCCGTCGTTCACATTTTGTGTGTGCGAAGAGTGACTATATTTGGGACCAAATAGTAAGTAGTATTTAATACTTTAAACTTAAAGTATTGTTTCCGTTGTGATGCAGAAGAATAGATCTTTCTAAATATGTTAAATATATTACTGGGAGTGTGGTAGTTTTTCATTGGCAGCTTTTTCAAGACGTGTAAATCTATACGGCCTCAACGGTTTCTTTTTTTTGCGGGTCCCTACGGGACTATATTTGGGACCAAATAGCAAGTAGTATTTAATACTTTAAACTTAAAGTATTGTTTCCGTTGTGATGCAGAAGAATAGATCTTTCTAAATATGTTAAATACATTACTGGGAGTGTGGTAGTTTTTCATTGGCAGCTTTTTCAAGACGTGTAAATCTATACGGCCTCAACGGTTTCTTTTTTTGCGGGTCGCTGTGGGCTCAAAGAGTCTGTAGGTTTTGTTGTAGTTTTCGCGAAGATAATCCACCAGCATCAAGAATCTTTATTGGCTGTAGGCCTGGGAATCTCAGGCAAATGGACAGTCAGCTGCAAAATTTATAATATATGATGTCTTCGATATCACTACTAATTAAAGTCACATACACGTTTAATATTAACAAATGGATTTTATATATTTTACATTTTGGTTGAGAAAATCTTTTTCGTGTTGCATGTACAGTGAAAACAGCAACAAAGGGGAGGGCGTAAACTGCGGTGGAGGCGATGAAAATGGGAGGGACGGGAACAGAGGTTGGGAGAAGCTAGACTATGATAAATAGAGGCGAGGGGCCGCAAGTCGACTTCGCGTCAGTCGGAACTGAATCCACATGAAAATACAACTTTTTGGAGGAGAAGACTTCCAGGAAACGGTCTGCAGACATAGGCATTGCATTAAGTATATTACACGTTGGATTAGAACTATAGTTTAATTAAGCGTTCTTGAGTAGAGCACATGAACCATGTGCTTGTCACGTTAGCTGCGCGCGATTAGCTCCCCTGAATCACAAGCTGCTAGCACAGTTACTGGCTTGGCGTGCCGACCATCAGGAAACATATCAGTGACGATGTGTTGTACTTTGCTCATATTACAACGAATTTCCTTGAAATGAACCAAAGATCCGTAATCAGATTCGTTGATCCTGTAATTCTATAGGGCTGCACGAAGCATTTTCATTTCATACACGCAAACTGCTGACACACTTAACTGCATGGATGTTTTTAGCACACCTCAACTGTCAAACTTTAGCACACCTGAACTGTCCCCAAGCCTCTGTCGCATCAATCTGAGTCGGTTTCTTTGTTTTCACGTGTTTGTGGTATCTGCCCCTGATCAGATTTACTAAGCAACAGCAGCAGCTGCAATGTTCTGATGTTCAGATGACATCGGATTTACTGAGCTGCAGCTGTATTTTCAGGTTCAGATGTCACAATAGCATAAACCTTTCGTGCAACGAAACTTCAGTTTCGTCAGCGGTTGACAGATGTTTCACACTGTGGCCGAATTTCTTCTTATAAGTGCTTAACCTGGCCTGTTCCTCCCCAGTTCCCACACGCACACTTACTTTAAAAAACACAACTTTTAAAATATACTGAACAAAAAAGTGGCATGGGGAAGCAGACGGCTGACTCGTTAGAGCGCGGGCGTCCGAACCCAAAAGCTCTGGTTCCATACCCGTTTGTCGCAGCAAAATTCCTCCAGTTCATCCAGGTGAAAATGGGTTCCTGACCCATGTCCTTAAGGTCATGAGACATCCTTTTCATTTTTCCCATGAGAAAAGTGAAAAAAGCTATTGTTTTTCATTATAAAGACAAGACATACAAGACATATAACCGCGTTCCAGACTGAATCATTATGCAAAGAAAAAGTGATAGCGCCTTGTACTACAGCGTAAGTCGTTCAGTGAAGGGGGAGGAGGGGGGGGGGCGCACGAAAGCCGGCGCGAGATCAGGGTTGTGTTGTGCTTTCAAGCTGAAAGTAGGTCGAACTAGATGTTTCTAGTAAGGTGTCTGTCACCTCCTACCTCTACAGCACGTCTGTACTGAACAATGGCTTTAGAATGCCATAGAAAATCTCTTCGCCATCACAGCCTTTCATTCTCGCTGCCTGTCGTCGGCAGTAACATTATGTCTAACTAGGGCGGGACGTTCCGGGGAGTATCTGCCTAGACTATTATGTTACCTACCTTGCATTCTCAGGTGACAATCCCTTACTGAAATTCCAGCTCTTCAGCCAGTCATTTCTCACTTACTAATGGGCTTTGTGCGTTGTACATCTACTGCGGATGACTGATGTAGACATAGGACGTGCATCTATGGTGAAGGACACATCCATACACAAGTAGACCAACAGAGAGATGCGTTTTGTTCTTTTAAAAAAACTTTCCGCAGTAAAACTATGCAATTATGTCATAAACAACTACAACTGAGTATAACTTCTTTGATGTCGCGAGGCAGCTGTGTCCCCCGTGCGACTCATTCGCATGAAAAGCGCATCTGTAGCAGGGAAAGTTTTATTGGCCAGTGAAAAGAACGCATCCCTCCCTTCCTCCGCCCCCC
>SMGT01000963.1:192591-213436 GCA_004794575.1 Lanistes nyassanus | reverse complement strand
CCCCCCCCAAAAAAAAAAAACCAACAAAAATCAGTTTTCTGCCTCACCGGGGTCCAGCTAGCAAATATCAATTTCCAAAATGATTGAAATCGAAAACACCCACTGACCATCATCAAATGGGCTTGACAACCCTTGTTTACCTGGTTTACCCCGTGTCTAAGCCGACAGCTTCGCAACTTATCCCCCGCTTTCCCCCCTGTGCTTACTGGGCTTCGGAACAGGGATGAAGAACGCTTGCTCACGTTGATGCTTAATTATCCGCAGCACGAAAGCTGTCGGCAAACACGCAAAGGCTGTATAAACAGCAGGCCCGTGTGTTAAAGACTCGCGTCTGGTGACCTTCCTAACAGTCCAAACTGAACACCCTAACACTAGGCGAAAACTTTTGAAATGTAATGAACTCGCGCCTACCTATCACGCTCAAAGCTTCAACCCTTCAACCCAGAAGATCGTCTTCCCTACACAGCAACACTTTTTCAGTGACAATATTATCTCACTACTACACGAATCTCGACTGGGCCCTGCTGAAGACCGCAATTAAGTAACTGAAAAGTCTCCAGCGAGGTAATCGCAGACTGCTAGGCGAAATGCGATGACAACCCTTGACAGAAAATCCAACAACTGTGGACATTTTCACACGGCGGGGACCGAGCCGAAATAAAATCCTCCGTTTACGTCTGCTGAGAGAAGGCCTGCCAGGTGATTACACAGGTAAGAGGCTCAGGTAAGAAGATCAAACTAAAAGGTGCACGAAGCAGCGTCTTGTCGAGGTCTGCAGACTAATACCCCGACAAACAGGCAGGCTGTTAGCAGGAATTAACGCCTTGGGGACTGAATGCTTTCATTCCCTCCCAAGGACGCAGTGCGGCCAGACGAATCCTTTCCGAAAAAAAAAAAATAAGAAAGAAAAAATGCGTAGTTCAAGTATTTTTAAACTTTCTTGCATTGTCAGCACGACGCAGAAACGAAACAACAGTACATAACTTTTAAAATGTTTGTTCTGGAAGTTTTGTTTACACAAAACAGATAACCTTTTCTAAAACATAACTCTCACGTATGGTTGATAACTCGGTACAGACTACATAGTCCTCTAACTTTGTTGACAAACGCAATATACATATACTAAATTACTGACAAAAGCAGACCATGTCAAATTATGAAGACACAATAAAGTAACTGCAAGAAACATTGGGATGTTTCAGGGTTAACGCGAGATATCTGCATGCTTTCTCAGGGTAAACGAGGATTCGCGCAGTAAAGACCTATGTGCAGCTATGGCCAAGTAAGCCATACCGCCAACACGACGTCGGTTATACCGGCAGCAAAAAAAATTGCACGGCGATCACAGGCCGGTAGTACTGGGGCGGAACAAGTGGGTCTGAACATGCTGATGTTTTCAGCGGCTCAGACTCACCGGCGTGGTGTATCAATGTGTCGACTTGTGTGTATACAAGGTTGTTTAGGTGGGTTGTTTATTTCTCTACCTCCAGTCGCAAACAAGGTGCATATCAGGACAGTGTTGTTTGAGACAGGGACGTGCTGGGACGCTTTGTGTAGCACAGGGTTCAATCCCACCCGGTCACATTAAACTGACACCGGGCCAACCCTATAGTGCCAGGCGTCTGGCAGGGCAGCTGCTAGATTGCCAATATGTAGGTCTTAGGATTGACCCAGTAGGGGCGCGAACCACCGACCTCCCGCATCGAAAGCCGAAACCTTAACCATTAGACAACCGACTGGGTTCTGTGTTTATAAAACCCAAACTGTAGAACTAAATCAGTTTTCCCTACATGGATTGTTCAAATATTTAAAATTCTTTTTAGCGTTTGCCCAAATTCCCACTCCCCCAGCTCCATCTCTTTATTCTGGGTGCGTGCATAGGCAGGTGTCCGTGCGTGTCTGGTGACTGAGTGACTGATGTATAAACAATCTTGTATCACTTCTTCGAATGCTGATTCTGCAAAGGATAGGCTCGCGAAAGCCTTGCCGCATGACCTGCTGACTATACGGGATCCAGTCTTCTCGCGTGGCCAGGACCGTCACGGAAACCGTGTTCTTCAACAAGGAAGCCTCTGTTTGAAGCCAGATCCTGTGGCATGTCAAGCAAACTTTATCTTCATACCGTCAGGAGGTAGTGCCCGCCTGTGAGAGCTTATGACGGAACACATGATACCCAGTTTCTCCAGCGGAACGACCTGAGGTGGAACACCTGGCACGCAGTGACTGTCATGCCATCCCGTTTTTGAAGGATCCCTTCCCTGCTTACTTGTCTGTGCCATCCGTGGTACAATACTGCCTGTTTGTGCATGTCAGTGGTCGCGCTTTCTTGTATAAAAAAGCGCATGTGATGTAATAAAAGATGGTGCGAAAACCATTTTTGTATGAAATGTAAGACTAAGCGAAGTTCAGTGTTCGCTTATATGGGATAGGGGAATGGTCTATGTACCATTGGTCCCTTGGAAGAGAGAGAGAGAAAAAAAAACGGGCTATCAGAGATTGTTAACGGGTTGTCACAAGCAAATACTTTACAACTGCCAATGATGTCCTCCGTCTCCCCTCCCACTGCCCCTCCACCCTGGGTTATAGCAAAGGGAGACGGATTCTGAAACAGAATCACTGGGCGCACTGTGTCAGCAAAGAGTGCTCCGTTTTCTGATTTAATGAGGCAATACCGTCAGTGGCGCGGGCCTAAAATAAACAGTGGGAGGTACACTGGTGCTTTCAAACGAATCGCGAGAGTGTCGCATTAGAATTTTAACTACTGGCCTTACAGTCCGGGTCTTTTTCTCTCTACGTACCAGCCTGCTTTTTTTTTAAATCGCGGTGCTCAGTTTTGTGACACAAGAGATGGAGGTAATCTGGTCTGTGTTGAAACCAGTGGGTTGTGGTGAGGCAAATGATGATTGTAATCGTGCCCGAAGATTTACTATACTGCCTGCGCGAAAGTCGAGGAAAACATGTACACATGTAGCTTCCATAATGTCTTGTTTTGATTAGTAAAGCTTACACATCAGTCATGTTTTCATACACACTTGTCTAGCGTCTGCGAAAAGAGTAAATCTACGGATTTTCCCAAGCAGAAGTGGTATCATATTAAAAGGCCTGTGCTGTGGTGTTTTGAAAACACGTGCAACATTATGCAAAGGCGGTGTTATAGGGTGCCAAGCCATAGACACAATTTTCAATTACCTTGCACTGACATTAAAATAAATCACCACGGATCTTTCCAATAAACACCGAGTCCCAAAGTCCCGCTGATTTTCCGCACATATTTAGAACAGGTTTTTAATGGCACTGTTCGTTGTTGTTGTTTTTTGCTTGTTTTCTTCTTCTTTTTTTTTTTTACTCCAACTGGGGAAATAAACTCCTTTTCTGGAAAACGAAAAGGAAAAGGGAAAGGAAAAGGAAAAGATGGGACAAAGCGAAACTAAGAACGCCTCCACATTTAAAAACTCGCAAACTCTAGCTTTTCCGTAAAAAAAAAAAATTTTCCGGATTTGTGCATAACCTTAAAATGTAGCCAAACGTTATTAGCATTCAAGAAAAATAAAATTATTTAACTGAAAGTGGTTCGACAAATCTAATTTGTGGCCCCAAAATATCAGCATAGAAGCCTATGCACTGACCTTGATGAGTTCTGGACACTCCCACTTGTTATTCGGCCTAATCTAAAGCATTCAGTAGTCTGTAGACTTCAATGCAGCATACACGACAACGCAGCACGAAAAGGTTCCGCTTGTAGGGAACTGAATAATTAATAAGGAGAACGTCCTCGCGATGGCTAAAGACAAGTCGAGTTGTATGCAATGAAACCAGGCTATGATCTGGGACCGACTGATGCACAAAGAACTGTTTCAACATGATTAGCCGAATGCTATACCACAAAAACAAAAGCATTTTGCGAAAGACGTTCTTAAAGCCCGTTCACCTTGTGTTTTACATGCATTTTGACGTGTGGACAGAGGATAAAAAGGCTGCTCAACGTAGCCCTGACGCGAGTTGCATAGGCAATAGTCTCTCTTATTCACAAGCAAATACGCAAAACACACTGGGTAAGTGTGCGCTACGACCGCTGTTGTGAGGAGTCGTGCAGATATGAACGTCCATGTGTACCATCCCACAGCAGAAGCGCTTAGTTAACGTCTTAATCGAATTTGGTCTATTTATGCGTGTACCGTAACAGTTGTCACAGTTCCGAGATTTGTTTCTTGTAAATTTTTGATCATACACTGTTATTGCATAAATGTGTCACCACATATATTGTGAACGGGCCCAGCGATCAGCCAACACTGCAGATGCAGGCCGCTAGCCTCCGTAATGGTCCGACATGTTGAGATTATCTGCCGACAGCCCTTTTGCATCCCTGCCAGAAATGCGATGAGGCAGGTCTTTTGTTTGGTACACGTAGTTCATTCAGGTCACGCTTTTGTGTCTCTTTAGACGATAACAGGAATGTCTCAAAGCTATATGTGCGCTACTGCTATGTTCATCGGGTGCATTGCATACAAATACAATTTTACGATTCTGGAATGGCCCAAGCAATTTTACGTCGTTTGGGAATGCAGACCTTTTGAGCATCCGACCAGCTGTAAGTGCACACGAGTACGACAGTAAATCCGCGACATCAAGTTGTTTTTATATTTGGAGCTGAGCCATATCGAGTTTATTCTTGCGCGTGGACAACAACAGCCGATACATGCCTGCGCTAAGATCAGTGCACATTTTTTCCGTGACAAGAGACAAGCCGACTAGGGTGGCCGGCTGTGAGAACGACAAATATGGCCTGGAAGCTCGCCCTGCGGCTGGCTTGTACGCGCTGACATTTACAACCAGCCGGCTCGCTTGCTGTGTGTTTTGAGGATACGTTTCCCTTTATTGTATCACGGACACTGCACACGGTACAAATCTCCTTTTTGCAGGATCATTAACGCGACCGACTGCTTTCACCACAACATACACGCAGCGTCTGCGCAAAATAATTATCCTATACCAAATATCAGTACAGAAAGGTCACGCACGGCCAACTTGGATCACTATCGTCTAAATAATGAAGGAAGGAAGGAAGGAAGGAAATCCTTCTCATTACCCGGGACATGTCAATAAAGGCATAAGTAGCGATACTAGCTACTAGCTCTAAAGGCCCAGAAGTCCAACAATTTAGGGTCCCTTTCTCGGGATTCGACCCACGTGCCACTCTGGATCAACTGGGGATTTAATACAAAGAATGAGAAGCGTCCTCTCCTCTCCGTTCCTCTCCCCGAACCCATCTACTCAGGCGGTATGCGCACAGGTGGTCGTCCTGCACGTTTGTCATCAACGGCTGCGTGACGCAAGCCTGCACCAGCGGTCTGTTGCACCGCCATTGCTTCACTCGTCAACTTGCAGTCCTAGCTAGTCTGTTTCTCTATCTCTGTCTTGTCACTTCACGGACCCCTCTTGCGCCCCACCTCCCCCATCCCTTATTTAAAAGATAACACGAGCCTGGAGACCCGCCAAGAAAAACTCATTACGTCATTGAAACATTGATAGTGTACGCACTGCAGTGACTATTAAAAATTAATAACTGCTCTGTTGCCCCCCCCCCTTCCAAGCAGGCACCCCCACCCCACATACATTGAAATACATCTGCTCTTCAAAAGCACAATAAACCATCCAGCTGCACACTCTCATAGCTGAATGGCATCATATCATATAGCCAGCTCTCTTAACGATTTAATATACACTTCAAAATGGGATTATATACACTATAAATATTTTTTATAATACTCTTATTACTTGGCAACAGCATCTGCATTAACACATTACAGTAAAGACTAGCTCGACAATCCACAGAAAGCCTCTCCGAAAAACAAATTCATGCTCTTCCAGATACACTTGCAAAGACGAAATGTCGCAGTTAACAGTTCTTGAATGCAACTGTTGTTAACACGTGAATCCTGTCCTTCTTTGCTATTAGTTCAAAAGGCGCAGAAGAGGTCACCAAACTGGGCAGCTAACACCTAAAAACACTGTGGACTGGCTACACTGGATAATCCGGACTGGAAACTGCGCGTCGGAGTGCCTGCACAGGTAGCCATCCTGGTGCGTGATGTGCGTACTCAAGAGAGCACAACTCTTACGCTACGATCTGACTAAAACATTCCGCTGACAGACAGCAACCCTGTAATTTATGGCACAGCAGTTTCACTGGCCGGTCTTACGTTGCGGGTTTGTGTGTGCATGTATGTGGGGTGGGGAGGCACTTTTTTTTACTTCTCCATTTTGTTTGTTTTCCTTTTGATTACTGCTTCAGAGCTACTGCATATAACAATACACAGCAACGTAACTAGAAAAAAAAACATGAGCGCATCTAAAATATTTAAGCTACACCGCGTGCACTCACCAAGAATATCAAACACATGTGGCAGCTATATCTTTACCTTGTCTATTCCCCAGTCTACCTATAGTTTTTCAACGGCATCATAAACCTGCTGGAAGAAAGATTGGCTCTGAAACAAGTGTTAACATTGCTCTGTATGCGAGGCGAAGTCAACAGGTCACGTCTGTGCGTTTGTAATGTCTAAGGTTTCCTAACTGGACGAATGTGGGTGCTACTTTGCCGAACTCAGTCGTATGCGGTTAAGGCCGGAGGCATGTGGGTCCATACAAGGCCATGTTCGTCGAAGTAGGGCGTACATTCTTCCGGTTAAGAAAGGATCTTAGGAAGGGCATTTAGGCGAGAGGTGGAGCACTTGTGCATCCTCGGCTGCTGTGACAATAACTGATCGAATTCGAGTAGATGTCGCTACCTCCTTGCGCACCAATGATTTCTGAAACAACTTTTTACACTGACTAGTCTGTGAAAATTGACTAATATTCTAAAGAAATCTGCACTGTGTGCATCAGGCATTCCGACCAGCATGCACAATGTTCCGATGCTGTCCGACCCTGCTTCGCAATCCACCTACACATACTGAACACATGGGCAGGGATTGATCTGTCAGTGATGAATCATCCGTCTTTACAAACACTCGACTCTGTATTTTTATAATCACGTACGTATCGCGTCATTCGCGAAAAATGATTACCTTTACTCCAGGAAAATATTTTTCAAAGATACACCATCTGCTGACATGACAACATCACGTTATCACTTAACAGAGTAATGCGCCACTTTGGTGTGGTTGGCCATGTCAGCGACAGGATGCCGACTGCAGTTCACCTGATTTTGTCACCTAGAGTTTTATCCCTAGTGACAGTGTCGGATCTTACAGCTAACGATGCTCCTATGTGGCCACTCTCTAACCGCGCTGTCAGCTGCACACGTTCTCTTCCCAATGACAGTGTCGGATATTATGTTTAGTGATGATGTCGACAGTCGAGTATTGTAACCGGCATTTGCGACATCTCACTGTAGACAATACAGTGGTGCCTCGGTTCATTATAGCCAACGACAG
Source organism: Lanistes nyassanus (assembly GCA_004794575.1). Taxonomy (NCBI): domain Eukaryota; kingdom Metazoa; phylum Mollusca; class Gastropoda; order Architaenioglossa; family Ampullariidae; genus Lanistes; species Lanistes nyassanus. Next base: position 206,000 of record SMGT01000963.1, on the reverse strand, counting down.
CATTATTCCCGACGTCTTAATTGATATCAAAAATCAAAAATATACATTCGTTTTTCAAGGACGCATGCATTATTAGGGACGGGAGGGGGGAATAAAAATGACAAAAAATGCACCAGCAACACCTGTATATCTACATTTTATAGCTTTTATCGGGATTCAAATCGAATAATAAAAATGTACAGGAAGAAAGAAGCAAAAATAACCGTGCTGCTTGGGGAAAGTGGAAGAGGGTGGAGTTAGTCTCCTCCACCCCCTAATTTCCAGCAAACAGCAACAAGGAAGCACTTTCCCCGTCTCGCAGAAATTATTTGCACAGTTGGTACAACAAATGAGTATATATCTATATATAATTTGTTAAAGTCTTACACTAGTATTCTTTCAATGTACCTGTCAGCGTCATTGGTAGCCAAAAACATGTTTGAAGTGGGTTTTTTTGTAACACCGAAGGATTATTTACGAAAGAAATGTAAGATACTGCCAATTATAATTGTAACAGCCAGTCATATTTAAAGAAGAAAATGCAAGCTGCAGATATTTATAAGGTGAGACATAAGTCTATTACTGGGAGTAATTAATCGCCGACTTTTCGCGACAAACATTTCTCGTGCGCTTCGTTTAATTCCATAAAGATTATGACATACAAATGTAGGGGTTCAAATGACGTCAAAGTCAGTACCAAGCTGTGTTAGCTAAGTAAGGACGTCGACTTAGTGTAGGTGCATTTCGTGCTCACAGCGGCAAATGTCAGTCAAACATGGCCATCGTCTGTCACGTGTCCATCTCTGATCACTGGTATGGCAAGAGATCGCCCTTCAAAATCAAGTGGCTGCAGCCTGCACATCCGCAATCTTCAACAGTAGTGGACAGCTCGCAAAGAACCCATTTTTCTTTCTAAACAATTAATCTTGTTCGACATAGTTATGCATCTAGTATAGAAATCCCGCTGTACACCTTGTCAACTCCGGTCCCTAAAACGGTAAGACCTTTGGATCTCTCTTTTCATAAAAAAAACATCATTCCACGGTTTTGATCCTACTACTGTACACCATTACTGCAGATTACTTCAGCAGTTTTCGATATGACAACACTACGACTTTTCAGCACCACTAGTTGCATAGACTGTCTCTCAGTCCTGAAAACACGTTCAAACACCAAACAAGTATACGACGAAAAATGACTATGCGAGAAGAATGCGTCACATTACCCGGTTTTTTTTGGGGAAAGAAAAACAGTTCTAGTCATCACAGATGCGTGAGGAATCCAATGAGGGGTTAAGAGTTTTTTCTAAGCACATTTCAAAAGCGGCAAAAGTGACAAAGAAGTTTGGAATGCCACTAAGGTGTGTTCATTTGTGGGGAAAGAAAACTGATATGTAATATAACTTCAGACAAAAATCCTGTTCATCTTCAGTTTCGCCCACTCCTGTGGCAGAAATGAAAATCGAAGACCACAGGTCTGACGTCAAACCAACGTTAGGTTCTTTTCCAGCACGCAGGCTTTTCAAGTCAGGCCAGTCTCCCATCTTTCTGCGCATAGAGCAAGCGTAAAAAAAAAAAAAATTCCATGCGAACCCTAATGACATGACACCTAATCCTGTTATCCGCTTCTCGTGCTCTTAGCTTACCGCGTGACACCACTACCACTAATTACTACCCACCCATCCAAAATAAAGTCAAGACTGCATACTTAACGTTCATTATTTTAGGAATGTTGTGCTTGCTTCAGTCGCAGATTTACCTTTGCTGGTTGAAAATGTAAGCTTTAGCTTAAAATGTAAGCTTTAGCTACCCGTGTACGCCTTCTTTTAAGTAACAGTTATGTGATAGCTTTGAAATCGAAAACGATCAAAAGAAAAAAAACCAAGTATAATCATGACAGAAAATGTTTAATAAAGGTAAAGGGTTACCTACACAGTCCATTGCGACTGACGGAAACATCTGTGGGCCAAGCGACGTGAACGCGTAAGGTGAATGGTACCGTACGGGCCAGTATAGCCTTGTTCACCCCGATTGATCCAGCCTGCACTTGGTAAACCTTTCAGGTTTTAAAAGCCCCCAGTATCACCTGATGGCCACACTTGGCCGGGGGTCAAGTGGGAAATGTTGATAGAGTGTCGCTCTGGAAGTGTTCAGCGGCGGAAGGGTTGACAGCCAGACCGTTGGCAAACGCGCTGTCGTGATGTGAACGGAAGAGGAGCTGTTTATGGGATTAGTGATTCTGTGATTCAACTTCGACTCAAGTACAACAGCTCCAACACTCTTTGACGTTCATTATACCCCTCTCCCTCTCTCTCTAATGTTCACTATTCCCCTCCCCTCCCCGTCCGCGTGTGTGTGTGTGTGAGAGAGAGAGTGAGAAATAGAGAGACAGGGTGATCGAGTGAGTGGGTGACAGGAGGTGCAACACCAAACTGCTGACCCAGCATACAAGGCGATGTAGGACGGTATGTTAAAATTGTCGGTCTGCTTTTGGCAGAGGTTTCCCATGAATATTCGTGAATGCGTGGTACGGGGTGGGGGTGGATGGGGGACAAGAAGGGGAAAAGGCAGAATTCCTCGATGGAAGCTGGATGACCTTATAAATACAATACTTTTGTTGTACACATCCCCATTTAACCCCCACCCCCCGAAAAAAATCACTGGTTTTGCTCAGGGGTCAACTATATTCTAACCCATCATTACTGTATCGATATCCCGCTAAGCTCAACAGCATGGACTGGTCACCACAAACAGCTTATCTGAGCTGACCTAAGGGCCGAATGGTGAACCGTTTCCTTATTCATATCGAGACAACGAAGAGAGATGGTGGTGGTAGAGAAGCGGAAGAGTTTCGAAAACGTTTGTTAAGAGGCACCTGAACATGTTGGCAGATGATATATTTTCAGCGTTGCATGAAACGATCGTTGTTAACTTTACCCCACCTAGTGTCAGGCAGCACACAATCTATCAGCCTCTGCACGCGTTTCACAGAGTAAGCACAGGTAACACACCATCTAGGCCCATGCGTTGCTACTGTTAAATACGGAAGTGAAATTAGACACACTGTCCACACTACACGATTAATAACAGAGACATACCAGTTTATTGATTGATGTATGCAACAGGTGTGTCAGGGAAACCAACGTCCTGGTTCCCTTTGCAGAGGTGTGTGTGTGTGTGTTTGACAGCGAAAACCAACTAAGAATTTGCAGGTTGCCCACAAAGCAGAGACAGATCAGCAAGAAGCTGCAGGTATGACACCATTATACCTTAAACAGCAGGGATGCGCATGTGACAATGTCTCAACAGCTGTGATTACTCCTCGCCGTGTAGTGCAAAGCCAAGCAGCATGTCAGGCTGGGTCATTTGTAACAAATACGTGACCCAGCACACTATCGGCGACCACCAGGCATGCGTCATTCTGCTATTATTCATACGTCTGAGCTGTCGCTTATATCTCGCTGACATAATTACCTTTGTTACAAACTTACCTTACAAGACATTCAACAAAAGTGGTATACATTAACTAACTTTAGAAACAGAAGATCGTGATCAAACGCACAAGACATACATAGGCAAACATCTTCTGTCCACAGAAGGAGATTAACAAGGTAAACGAAGAAACTTATACGACTCTCTCAAAAGGTGCGACAAATACAACTTTAATAGCATATGTACGTTGTAATTATATTTGTGCACAAACACTAAGAGAGGGCGGGATGGTGGAGGAGCAGCTAGGAGTACAGTGCCGGCGAAGACAATACAAACAAAACAGAAGGATCAGGCGCACGAGTCTTTCTGTGTTTTATCAGCTATAGGGGAGTCAAGGACGTACGGGCTTCAAACAGCCCTAACCTGGGCCTATAAAGTTTTGTGTCCATGTGCGGCTTTTTCCGCATAGGTGGTCCATAATTTTTACAACTCTCTCCTTCCCTTAAACCCTCCTTCTGCCCTCTCTCAATGGAGCTGAAAGATGTATGCATTTTCTTATACACACCCACCGGCGCCTGCACGCAGACACACACGAATGCACATAAGCAGATACAAACATACAGGTGTGTGTGTGTGTGTTCACCGACTGACACAAACAAGTTACAACTAAATACTGTTATGGATGACTTCACGGTGCGCTCGTGTTTAAGTTCATGAATGAACGAGACAAAATTCTTCACAAAGACTAGCAGGTCGCCACGGGCCGGTGCCCCCCTAGTTCTCAAAGACCAAGAATGCGGTCGGTAGCCAAATCCTGGTGGCGATGCTTCGACAGGCACCCACCGAAGACAGCAATCAATGTTTACCCCAAGACGTATCTGCCAGGGTCGGACAGGGACGTTAAATATTTACAGACTCGCACGCGAAAGGATCCGCGGGAGGGGGTAATCCACGCCCTTCGCCCCCTGAAAACAGCGAGCACCTTGCTGAATGGGAAACCGCAATGACCATCCTTATTTAGCTCAGCTAAAGACCTGTGTACACCTACTCCTTTCGCAATGCATTCCACGAACGTTTGTCCCTTTTCTGAAGAACAGCAAGGGGTCCGAAGAAGCTTACATTTTTCATTTTGTCACTAGTCTACCCATCTCTCCTTCTCTCTCCCAAGGTAAGCTTACTATCCGAGATTTATTTTTTCTAGTCGTTATAGTCGTTTCGACACGTTGCTATGTAGCCGCTGTACTATTATCCTTCACACCTGCTGAAAAGCCTCCCTAAGATTTTTGACCTTCAAGAATGTGTCATTCTGATCCAGAAGAGATGCACGACAGCCACCTGAGACACGCGCCTGACTCGACGACAAAAACAGAAGTGGCAAGAACGGATAATCAATCTCTGTGTCCGGGGGGTCTTATAACTCATGTACCTTTCAACGTTTCCAACACTCATGTTCCTTGTTCCTATTTTTTTAAAACCTCGTGGGCAATGACGCAGTGTAATACCTTAAAAGGAAATGCATTATCTTCACCTGCGCGGTGTGTCAAACTATTACCACCTGTCATCTGGTCGGCGAGGGTGGGAAGGAAAGATTCAAAAAAGCCAGGTGGGAAACTCACCGTGATCAAAGCCGATGAACCATGTGGCAAAGGTAGGACCTTCCTTTCGTCCGCGAATCATTTCCACAAAGGTACTGTCGTAATCCAGTCGGTCACAGCTGTTGTAGTGTTGTTGCCTCTAAGCATGATGTGTGTAGCTCAACAGACGTAAATATCATCCACAACACGCGCAAAAATCCACACAGAAAGTCGTCTTCAAACTCCTGTTTCTCCGTGAAGCCATCTCGCTGAATTCTATAATTACTTCCACATTTGAGAATGTGAGGCCACAGCGTACAGGTACGGCAGTTAAGATCGGGTACAGGTGTATGGAATTCCCTGAGATCACCGGAACACCTAGTCTCGGCTCAACAATAAACCTGCGTGATTGTGTGTCACAAGGTTTGGGAGCACCTGAAGCACGGCGGCCTACGCTCGCTTGTGTCAACACCAGCCACACCATGTCGCGCGCGCGCGCGCCGTGGCCTCGTGCTGGCTCACCGTTCGGTGACGTCAAAAAGGTCCGAGGTCACGCGCTGAGTGTTGGTTGGCAGTTGCTATTTAAGTCAAAACTGTAAACCGATATAAATCGCCGTGGATTTTCCTCTGGACTAGCGCAGGGATATGAAGCATTGCATTTCGGATATAATATTCTGCTGGTCGTAAAAGGACGAATGGCGAACGTCTTAACCTTATTTCAACGGAAACGAGAGAACTATGAGAGAAAACGACAGATTTTGCTGGCATAATGTTTAGCTACCATACCCAAATACACAACAGTTTTCTAATGAAAATTCCCTTTACTCAAATCAGTGTCAACCAGCTGATCATAACCAACTGATCATGATGCACTGACATCTCGCTGCTGTATTTGAATACCGAGGTAGAACCATTGAAAGTAAATATTTGGCGAATTTCGCCAATACGTGCAATCTCACTTTAAAAATCTGCGCTTTTAGAAATTGATTTGCATTAAGCAGCATGTAATCAGTTTCCTACAAACAATTCATACCTGCCCCTCTCTTCCACCATTAATTAGCTTCCGCCCCCTCCCCCCAGGTGATCCAATAACTGTCATTTACACCTACCTGAAAGACTTGAACTCCGCACACGGCATCAAATGGGAAAAGAGGGCTTGTGGGAGGCTTGTAGTTTACAGCAATACAAGTGTCAAAATGTCGATTTGTTCCCCTTTTACAGTAAAATATTTTTTCCAAAATTTTGTGCAGGATACTTTATATAGTAGATATGACCCAAAGTCTTTCTTTCTTCTGATCTTTCTGTCTTTTGATGTTTTATTTTTTCTTCCTTTCTTCCTTCCTGTCTGTCTTTCGTTCTTTTGTTTGTTTCTTTCTTTTGGATCGTCCTTTCCTCTTTCTTGCAATTTTTTTCTAGTCTCTGCTTTAATTTGTTCTTAATTCTTTCTTTCATTCTTCCGTTGCGTCTCATCATCTAACAACAGTGATGAGCAACAGGTAGTTCGTGCTGGAAAACAGTAGAAGTACGTATGCTGGTATAATGTGGGTGTGCACATATGCCAGTGCGTGCGTGTGTGTAGAAAGGAGTGGCGAAAATCTCGCGTATGTGAATACAGAAGAGGTCAGAGACTTAAGCAAATACTCCTGAACGCTAGAGTAGACATGAAAAGGACAATAAATGTAGACATTCCTGTGTTACTGAATAGCGACTACGTAACAAGATGACGTATAGGCACCTGCGACCTGGCGACACCCGGATCTCTTGCGTCTTGTGTGCAGCATTCCTTCTGGTTGCAGTGAATGTGGGCCACGCGAGCGTTGTACTAGATCAGAATTTCGTGCGCAGAATATTTAATCAGCGCGTGCCACCCACGTGACAGGGCAGATAGACAATGCAAGGTTACTACTTTCAGCTGACACGCGCGCCGCTGCAGTTTTAGATCTGAGCAGATCAAACGTAATTGTATTGTTGTTCAATGTATGGTCAACTTCGAGTTTTACTTTCAAATAAGAGCTGTGAAGTTTGAGGAATTATTGTATAGCCAGTGTATATTATCCTAGCAGTGTTTCTAGAGTTGTGTCAGCTGGTTAATCTCTGAGATCTGTCCAACCTAAAACACGCGCCAGTGCGTGAAGGGAAATCAAAGCCGTTTTTCTGGCCAATAGGGGGCGGCCCACCTTAAAGGTCTGACACAATGTCTCTAATTGAATGCCTCTTAATTGTAAGTCTGACATCGTAGCAGGCTTTGGCTGCATGCTGTTGGATGCCCATACGGTGGCGGCTTAGACTTATACGTTAAAAGTGGTATGCAGGGTGGGGATGGAGTGACAACAGATCCGAGCTGCTCATCAAGGCAGAATGAACAGTTTTTGTTACACACCTGTTGCCAAAACCACGTGTACTTATTATTCGAATAAACGTAATCGACCGTATAATGTCACTTTGGACTCTACACACATACTAACGCCAACGGAGAAGCTAAAACCAGACATAATAAATTATTGTTGTACTGCAAAAGTGCTTTTAAGACGTGTGTTCTTCTGAACTATTTTCTCGCTAGAAAAGAAAGTGACGCGGCTGAATATAAGTTTGCGACAATATGCGCAGGAGAGGTTATTGTTAACGCTATATTGCTTACCTGGCATGCACCTTATTTTTATTGCAGCAGCTGCCTATAAATGTGAAAGCTTTCAGTTTCTGGATTGACTACATACAACAAGAACAAGAAAACGACGAAAGGGTAGTTTAAAATGAGCAAAGGATGAAAAACGCAAATTATTTTTAGGCCCAGACAGCTCAAGTCACAACTTTTATCTTGTTCACGTGTATCCTCTGGAACTCAATAATTACTCAAACAACCATAATCTTTCCATACTTCTAGCTCGGCAGAAAGTCTTTCACCAGCTGTTGGAACAGTCCTGTTTGTTCCTATCGCCAGCTGACATAGAACTGTGAAATTATAGATGCAACTGCAGTATATATCCACGTATGAACATCTCATTTGTAGACACGTGCAGTACATCTGATTTCATCTCTTGGTTCTGTTTTGCTTTGGGAGCACGCGTGGTTTTTAGAAATGGGTCAGAGTTTTAGAATCAAGGAAACTTAATCGTCGTACCTCCAGGCTACCTTACCCAGCCACAGGTGAAAATCAACACGCAATTCGTCATTCCGTGTCTACATTTTAAAAGAAGCTGTTCACAAGAAGGGTGGGGAGGGAGAGAGAGAAGGAAAGAAAAGAAAACGTGCATGTAGCAGAGGCCCCGTTGTTAGTGAAAAGAAAAGTCTTTTGTCGACTCTACAAAAATTTACGTGGCGGTAAGGAGCCATTTTAGCCGTCCTTGAGACAGTATATAGGAAGGTAGTCTTCAAGCTTGACTTCACCCTCTTGTTGCTAGTGGATCGATGCCGACTAAAGCTCTACACCTGCCCCCTAGAGATTCGGCACACCAGCTGTTGTTTGCAAGGTCTATTCTATTGTACAAGGGCTGTTGATGTATTCTCAACGGAGAAATAAAATGGCGAAGAAAGTGTAAAGAACAGAACCAGTAAAGAAGAAAACAATAAACAGCATTGTCGTCAATGTCAGACATGCTAATACTCACTGCTAGCGTTGTCATCGCTACCGTCAGCATCGTCTTCCCCTCCACCGTCGTAATCTTCACCTTCATCGCAGTTAACATCAAAGACATCTGCAAGCCGAGGTCTGGCTTTGGCAGCACGAGACTCCACTGACCTGAAGAGTGAAGATTCATAGCCTCTCTCCAATTCTGTGTCCGCTGAAAAGAGAACAGCTGTGCTTCGGTGGTGCAGGTAAGGAGAAGAACAAGTGGAGTAAGACGGAAATACAGCAGCAACACACTTGCGGGTTAATTAAGCAGGCAGTAGACCTATATAATAAAGTACAATTTTTCTGCTCCATTAGTATTCTGAAAGCTGTCTGCCAGAGAACGCGAGGGACACAACGACGCCTCTATTAAATATCTTTCTTGACAGTACACGTTAAACGAAGCACACAGCCCTCTTCAATGTTCCATATACGCCTTATGCATGGTTTAACCAGTCATTAAAAACTAGTCCGAGCAACGGGAACAAAGGAATTTTATTTTAAAATTGAGTCCAATTTATTCTTTATAGAAACGTGCTTTCTCTAAAAGCCCAACGAGATACTTGGAAAGATACAGTTTTCAGAGAAATGATAAGAATTTTGATGCATGCAATTTGATGCTTTCTTTACAAGTGTTTCCACCCGACTTAATCCAGCAATAGGCCAATAAATAAGTCAAAGAGTAGAAAGACTTTTAAGCCATAAAAATAAATATTCATATACGAAAGACTTCAGACTGTAATTTAAAAAAATTTAAAACATTCTTCAATCGCCAACAGAGTACAGAGTACTAATGCAGCTAACAGAGAAAAAAAGATTCTTCTAAAAGCTAGCAATGAGGCACCGGAGAGTGAAGAAAAAGTCGGGTTGGGGGGGGGTGGGGGTGGAGCTACTTTCAGCGCAAGTCAAAACAAGGGAGAGAGAGAGAGAGAGAACCCCCCCCCCAAAAAAAAAAGCCGAGGCATTTATACAGATGGACAGGGGAGGGAAAAGATTTATGGCTAGTATATATCATCAGACACACTTGTTCAGGGAACAGAAGGTATGTGCTTGACTTGCCAAGTTACATATGGTTACAGCTATTTTATTCCGGGGATTACTGTCGTGTGTTTTTACTTCATTATCATTCAGTCCTAACGAATACTGGTCGGAGGTACACAGTAAAAACATTACTTTTCTAAGGGGAATAACCCTTTTATCATCAACGGAGCATGCATGACATACACATATGGTTCCCTTCCCTTACCGGCAGGGCATTTCGCCATTACATCATTGAACAGGTTATTTGCAAGAAATACGGAATTTCTCGATTTTCCAACGTTACCACTGGGTGGCTGGGCTTTCATCCGTTCGGAATATAGGGTTTGTACAGTGTGGGCAAAAAGGTTTCTGCAGATACAGCCTCCAGCTTCAGTTAAAGGAATGCTATCGGTGAACTTACTAGGAGAAAAGGAAATACTGGACATTTGCTAATGGGCCCAAAAATGCAAAGCTATTTACAGAAATATTACTTGTTGTAGTACACCTAATGAAGTGACTTTCTAGCATAAATTCTCTTATAAGACCCTGCATATTTTTTTCTCGGGAAAAAATGGGAAGATCTGTGAATAAAGTCCATAATATGCTGTTTGGTGAGGGCAGTGATCGAACTTGGCGCCAGGAATACAACGTGAAGTGGGGAATATTTTTAATGACAGAACATTTTCACAATGCTCGATCGAAATTTCAGGCATATTAGAAGAACTGCGCATTATCTTTACCTTTAAAAAAGTAATCATCGTCGAAGAGTAGGCCTACTACAGTTATTGTTGATATGCACGTACTGCGAAGGAGTAGAGAAAGCATTACTGCTTTTACAAAATAAATATTAAAAATTATTGTCATGAGGTAGGAGATACCATTACGCCAACGAGTACAAAGCTAAAACTGATTCATGTTTACTCTTGAGGCGTAAACTTCGCATGAAATAAACTGAGCTTTCTAAACATTAAATGTGCCCCAGTGATTACAATTTTACATTTGAAAATGTAATAGAGAAGCCATTGAAGTAACATTATTTTATCAAGTAAATGTTGGAGGTCAATAGTAAATCAGTTCAAATATTATTTAATTCTCTTCGCTAGCAGAAAAATCCACTGTACAATATATAATAAACTACGCATGCATTGATTCGAGGTGAAACACAAAAGTTGCTACCGATGAAAATCGGGACATGACCATTAGCTTAATGTAGCAGTATAAGTATGCAAATAGTTAATTTATTAGCTGCTGATCGTGGTCATGAGACTATGAACGAAGCAAATGAGCGCGTATGCTTTAATTCTGATTGTCACTGATCAGAATCCATGGCAAGGGTGACAACTGTGCTTTTGGCATAACAAATTTCGTTCGCCGGACTTTATGTGTTTACCACGCTGTGTACTTCTGGAAACACGATACGAAATAATCATCATTATTACAAAACTCCACTTTAATCCACATATTTTAGAATTTCATTATCTAGCAAGAAGCAGTTCTAATACTTCGAACTATCCTTTCATTACAGATGAAACTAATTTCTTTCTTCAGAAGCCTTATCAGATAATGCATGAAGGCAGCAGAGATCGATGACAGAAGTGCTTGTGACTCAACGCACGTTGTTTACAAGCCCTCTCAAAGGTCACCTGGAAGATCATAAATTTATTCACAACAGGAAACAGAGCACGAGCCAGCTACAATCAAGAATATAGAATTGTGGAAATGCACTGGAAGAGATTAATGTCAAACGCTAATTCTCATGACAAGAACACAAAAAGAGGATTTCTAAAATTGCTAAATATTGTTAAAAGGAACTGTGTCAATGAAATCTGGGAGAGTGTGAAATACTCCATTTTAGAGAATGTGAAATCTACATATACTCCATAGTACAGAAAGTGACAATAGATGGTTTGAGAGAGTGGTATAAGATCCTTTGAGTGAACGTGACATTGATCCTTTGAAAGAATGTGACATTGATCTTTCGAGAGAGCGTGGAATACTCCATTCGAGAGAATGTAACCCCCTCGCTCCATTTTTCAAAATAATCCATCTAAAGACTGTGCAAAATCTATTTAAGAGACCGTCAAATATTCTGTTTGAGAATTTTTCCTTTGCGTGTGCATAAGAAACGTTTTCCCTCTCTAATATTGCGTCACGGAGGCTGCCATGCCAAATAAATTTCTACCTGCTATCACAAGACGAGTTAACAAGTTAAGGAGTTAACTAGACGAGTTAACAAGGCTTTCACGTACGGCATATCACTCGAGTACCGGCTGACAGAGTGTACTTGGCTTACACGCTGTGCACCGGTCTCGGCACGGACAAGTTAGTTCAAATTAAAGGGAAAAAGGCGGGGAGGGTAAGAAATCAAAATGAAATCAAAACCCCTATGTCTGTCCACACCAGTGTACGTTCGCCGCTAGCACACACTCTTATAGAGAAACACTTAGACCTACATCCCTGTACGCATGAGGAATGTACAAGGCAAATGCACAAACGCATACATTGTCACACGAATACACACGAACGCAGGCAAAACCACATGCCTGATATTGTTTAAGGACTCTATCCATTTTTTAAAGCAATTCCATTTTTGTACCTGTAGGGAAGGCGAGTGCATTTCCCTTTGCCCGCATGCATGTAAGACTTGCAGCATGCAAATAGATGTGCATGCTGAGGTTGACCTGAAGACATGCCGAGTTCATATTGAAAATATTTATCAAAAGAACTTACAGGTTAGCTTTTGCTTCATATTCCGGGCCTGATTGAGAGCGTATCTCAACTTACAGTAGCTTGTGCTTTTGTACAGGGACCGGACAACCTTGGCGCTGCCAAATCTGCGGAAGCGTTTACTGACTGCGTTGTAGAACCAGCCGCAGGCTGTCTGCTTAAGATCTCTATCAAACGACAGGAAAAAAACACAGTGTAAACAACCTGCCATTATCTAATTTAAAGCAGTAACAACAGAAGCAACAGAAAAAACAATAATAGCAACATGCCAGTTATAATTTTATGTCTGTAACTCTTTATAGCAGCTGCAGTTGTAAAATGCAGATTTTATGTACAATTAAGGGCACTTTTGACATGACAAAATTTTTAACTGAACAGCAAGAACATAACTGTGATCTGAACATCCGTCCCCTCACAACCCCCCTCTCTCTCTAAATGACTGAGACAGCTTACAGACTTATCTTAAATATCTGCGCAGGAGCTATGAGGAATGGATAGTAGCCTATTTTTGCTTGCTTGTTTGTTTGTTTGTTTAAATCTTAAGACTACTCTGTATGTGGTAATTTGAAACTCTTAAGATAGGAGAGCACACAAATTCAAAACCATGACTTTCCTTTTCGAATTGTCTCCCTTTCTCCCTTCTTCACCCCACCCTTTCTCATTCCTTCCTTTTCCATCCTGCTTTTCTCCGACCGCGCATGCGTTCGCCCATATGTGCGTGTGTGCATTACATAGTGCAAATGTGTGTCTAGTCGTGTCCTCTGAATAGGATGGAAATTTCCGGAGATTTCGAAAGGTCACAAAGATTCTACAAAATTCTCCAGACTTCACTGAGGTAGGATTTCTGAAACCTGCGGAGTGGGGACGCCAGTAGCCGAACAGCCCCAGGGAATGGCGGCTGGAGTCGAATGACGACAGGACTTGGTGCACGTCCCTGAGAGCGGGCTGCCCCTCCGTGGTGCCGGTAACACTAGCAGAGCCAGTGAGGCTTAGTGCGTGCATTTCCCATGAACTATTCCTTGTCGATGTATGCGTGGGTATATGCGCGTCATTGTGTTTGTGTGTGTGTGT
>SMGT01000963.1:159750-192565 GCA_004794575.1 Lanistes nyassanus | reverse complement strand
AAAAGCATGTGCGTGGGTGTGTGTGCGTGTTTATCACGACGATGACAATAATGATGCCAATGGCGATAGCATGTTAGATGAAGATGGTGACTGCAGGGATATTTGGAAGTGCTTGGTTTCGTCCCTTATTAAACGCAGGATCTTCCACCTCTCTCTCTCTCTCTGAGAGGAATTATTCATTACGCAGGGCCATGCAGCAGCAAATTACCTCGCCTTTGCAATTTTCTGCAGTAATAACTGCATCAAATGACGACGGCAATTAAATACGGACCCTATTTTGCCCTCCGTTAGTTCTGACCCCAGTATAAACAGACTGTTCAGACGCGCCACCATAAAGCATTTTGAACTGACAGACCTAAAGAACAGTTCTGCACTCATGTGGCAACCAACTCGTCAAGATCTGATCGGGAATAGCAACAGATTTGCCTTCCTTTCTTCGCCTTAAGCACGGACTCTAAGGAAAACGAGTGTCGTGTGCTATGATGTCTCCAATTTCATTAGGAGCTAACTTGTCTGTCTTGGAAATGGTTATTGTTGTTAATCCCAATGTTAACATCATGACGAACGAAATGAAAAAATGTTTTCGAAAGTGCTGCTTGCTAGTCTACTTGCAAAGAGACGAACTGACCGAGTGAAGACAATATTTCAAACCTTCAAATTGCCTACCTGTCATTGTTCACCATCCCCTCTCCTCACGGGCAGAAGTACACTATTAAAGTATTCTATTAAAGTACAAAGTACACTACTATTAAAGGACACAATTAAAACACACTTTTAAAGTAGTCTTCGTGACATTTTCAAAAAAGCATATATTAAATATTTTAGAACATTAAGAAAATAAGCTGCCATAGGTTGCCATTTTGAGAGGACACATTGAGATAATTATTTTGACTACATTTAAAGTAATCAAACAAGAACAAATGAGGACAGAGCGCTATAAAATCGTCAAACGACAACCCCAACAATGTACTGGCAGCGCTAGACACATGTAATTGTCCTATGTTGTGTTTGTGTCGAATCCCAATTGTTAGTTTACGCTTAGTGAGCGAGCTGACGATATAAATTAGGGATTCGCTGTATGCACACGTGGTACACCAGGGGCTAGCCGTGTGAAGACTAGGGTCGTTTAAAAGAAAGGGATGACAGATCTTTTCGAAGATCTGCCACGTTCCTTACTTTCGACTCTCTCTTTGCTACGTGTATGGGTACGATAGGCTCCCTTGATTGCATACGTCAGCATACGGTTGTGTCTAGCGCTGCCAGTACATTGTTGGGGTTTACATTTAAAGTACACTAATTATCCTGATATTAGTCCACATGAGTCAAGCAATATAATAATATTTCTGTAACCACTCCGAAGTCCTTAAAATATTATTTAGTTTTCCTTCAACAGGAATTACTCCAAGTATCTTGATATCTTCAACTGGAAACAAAAAAAATCGATAAACATTTCTTTGACCGCACGTCTTTCTATGTGCATGTGCAACCTGCAGTGCAACCTGCACATAGAGGACTAGTCACCAAAACGCACTCGTGACATTTGATTAGGCTGTGCCCCTCATTACAGCCAGACGCTGCTCAGGGATAAGTAGGCGTAATAAGACTGTAAATGCTACAATTCTAAAGCGAGTTTCCTGGCGCACTGAGCCGCATTCAGCATCATCATGCGATGCCGCTGATTTCGTAGTGCTGATGTGGTTATGCTTCTACTGTTGGTGGAAAAGGAGAACGAAGAGGAAGATGAGATGATGAGGTACACAAGGAGAAAAAGGAGGAGGAAAATTAACATGAAAACACCAGTCACCGTGTCCTCACTCACTAAACCACCATGCATAAAAATGCCATGACAGTGTGTTAGTTTCGCTGCGACCGCAACTTGTGCCTTTTTCCCGTAACTGACAAATAAATGGCGCTTTATTGAAACTGTTTATGGAAGACCGATTCTGAAATAATGCAGGACGATAGAGGTTGAGTTTACAGAGAACAGTAAGAGGGTTGGATACAGGGACCTTTTGACCGTCCGGTTCTGTGTTTATTAATATGACCTGACGTGTGGATTCGTGCATTCGCACGTACGAGAGAGAGAGAGAGAGAGAGAGGGAGAGAGAGAGGGAGAGAGAGAAGAGTGTGCGGGTGCGTGCATTCTTGCTTGTCTGACTGTACATACACACGTGTGCGTGACTTCTAGAATTTCTCTACACCCTGTGTCTTCGTGCACAGCTGCAACAGTTCCACATATTGTCCGCCCACATAGAGCATTTACCCAGCAGTCACTTACCAGCCTGTTTCCATTTTTCTTCATTCATGTCAAACTAGCAATAAGAGGGCTTGCTTCATTCTGGCATTACCATGCAAATTGAGATGTCTTACAAATGTCAGGTCATAGATCAAAATTCTATGTAGGAGGGCAGAAAGGATAGAAACTATTTTAAAAGCTAGCTGGAGCAGTGTTAATGACGGAGAAAGCTGATATGATTTCAATGACAATACATTCAGCCATTGTATTTAAAAACCGGCTTTTAAAGGTTCGCTGACGAAGGATTGTTTTTGAATAATTTAACGCGCGTTTCGCCCATGTAATAAATTATGTACAGATATTCTATTATCGATTAGGAACACTGAAATAAACAACGGCGTAATCGCAGGAACGAAACGGAAACAAAGTGAAGAATACTGTTTATGAGAGGGATATAAATATAAACAGTTAAGGGGGGGGGAGAGATGCATACGGTATGTTTGGTACGGTCTGAGAACCTATTCAGATTGCCCATCATACATTGTCACTGATGAGGGCCTAAAACTAAAACAAGAAATTAGTTGTAAGTATACGAAGAACAGGAGGACAAAATTAATCCGTTTCTCCTTGACATCAAGAAAGTATTAGTTCGAGAAAGGGGAGAGAAATCGAGGGTGAAGAAAGTACAGAAAAACATTGCAAAACAGTTAAACAAAGAAAGAAACAAATATCAGACCAAAACAGGAGCTGAACAAAGGTCAAGGCACAAGCAAAAATAGGAGATGGACGAACGCGTAAACATGATCTTACTTTTCTCGGGCACAGACAAGACACACGTAAGTCTTGTTCTCCGCCACGTAGTTGCAACAGTCTTTGCAGACATTGTAGCCACACGCGAAACACTGGCGACGACGGTTGAAGATAAAGCCAAACACCTGGCAACACCTGATGCAGCAGTTCTTGTTAAACGTCGTCTGCTGAGACAAAACAGTTGTCCTATTCTTTTCTGCATTTATGACAGTTTCGGTAAATCTGAAACATTCAAGTCCACCATGGGATGGAAATATTAAAAAAAAAGAAAAAAATTCATGAAGTTGTTACAGAACATGCGCAGTGATTGATAGAGTGCCAGAAGATCACTTTTTATAATCAGTTTCAGACCACGAAGTTTGCACACTGTCCGTTCAGACCGACAAATATAGGAATAGAAATGTGAGATGGAGTTTAAAGGGTGACAACACATCACTATCCGCTGTGCAGTGTTTGTACACAAACTAAGTGTGTGTGTGTGTGTGTGTGCATCATGTGTGTGTGTATTTATGTGTGTGTGTGTGTGTGTGTTAGTCCTCGCGCGAGTTTGCGTGTGTGACAGAAAGACAGACACCCAAACAGAAAGACGGACGGACGTGGTTTATTTCTATCGCCTTGACCTTCTGATTTTCGAACTCTGCAGGCGGTGTCTTGACGACGATCTCGCTAGCAGTGCCATTCTGCTGAAGGCATCGTATTCAGTCCTGTGCCCTTAGCTACAGACAATTTCTGCAGGGAGCAGCTATTTATAGAATCGAACTGCTTCGATTAATAGCTTTCTCTTGCTGTTTATTTTTACACCCTAATCTTTTTTGGTGCTGGCCTAAGTATGTCGAATTCTGCAATTTTCTCCCACTGGTTTGCTGGTCTGACTATTGACAGGCGAACTTCATCAGTACTCCCCTGGCTGCTTGCCTGTTTCAGCCTGTCTCTGTATGCAAGCAGGCAGGCTTGTGAGAAATATCCAGTGGCATCTCTTCATGTCTTCGCACGATATCAAGAATGTTTGAAAGAGCTGCGCTAAAAATGTATGGAACTCTGGTCAGGGAGGAGTTAACGTTTCCTTCTGTTATTGCCGATCACACAGCAGCCTCGTCACTTTCCTTGTCTTCACAGCCCAGCTTCTAAACAGGGGGATCTCCTGACGTTATAGATTTATCACGACTTTGTTCACACTACCTGGCTTAGACTATATATCTCCCACAGTAATTATTTTATCCTTTTCATGTCCATATAAGTATTTGTGCAGCTGACCATCCGTAGCCAAACATAAATTTTAATACACAAAAAAATCAGCAATTCATTCATGTGTGATAATGTCTGCATTCACGTATTTCAATTAGTGCATGCCGATGACGACTTAAATATAGGATTTATCCCTTGCAGCTGTGATTATAGCTTTCGGAGTAGTTTGGTGTTTCGCTGACTGAACGGTAACCCCCTCACCGCTTCACGGTCTAAAACAAAAACGTCCAGG
Organism: Lanistes nyassanus; assembly: GCA_004794575.1. Classification (NCBI taxonomy): domain Eukaryota; kingdom Metazoa; phylum Mollusca; class Gastropoda; order Architaenioglossa; family Ampullariidae; genus Lanistes; species Lanistes nyassanus. The sequence continues at coordinate 188,042 of SMGT01000963.1, read as the reverse complement.
GCTCAAGCTTGTCAGGTTTGAAAATGTTTCTTGGTATAAACTATCTCACCTGTAGGCATCAGAATTAATCTACGAAACATTAGTTTCTAGCCATTTTACATGTGAACACTAACGAAAGCCGTCTTTCGATAATTGCAAAAGCAGTTTTCTATTCTATATACCTAATCCACGTACGGAATTCATGACCACGAATCCCATGGATATCTAAGAGATAGGTGCACCTCACCTAACGAATAGATTTCCACTTTCCAATCAAAAGCAACTGCTCATTAATTCTAGTATGATACTGAATATTTTTCAGGCACAAACAGAAAAAAAAACTTAACGGCGCAGCAGCTAGTTTCACGACATTATCTATAGCCATAAATTTCACCAAAGTGAGGGCACGAGCGGGCTAATAGGCCCGATCCTTATCGGTGTTGAAGGAGACCAGTTTACTGCTGGGAAATCAATAAGCTGCTTCAGACACAGTCTAATTGGTTGCTCGAAGGAAGATTCAACGAGGCATGTACAGCCACCCTGGATTTGGCCTGTCGCTTTAGCTTCAGCAGAGTCGCATAGCCCGGATCACTCACTTTCGTGAGGACGAAGAGGGGACGAGGACGGAACGTGGAGGGGGGGAGGGGGCGTTGTTACAAGAGCGTAGAAATCATACGTATACTGCTGTGTAGGGAACGTAACACAGTTATACCTTTGTGAAAATATACATCCAGTTATCTAAATATATCATTTGCCTATATACGCACCCCTCCATCTACCACTTTCTTTTCCCCTTTATGGGCGATCTAGGAAAGATTTTTATTCTTATATAACTACCAAATTAGGCAGATATTTTTGACCAGGTGGGGTGTTGAAGTACCCAGGGCACGCCCCACCCCAGAATCTCCCTGTTTTCAAAACTGAGAATACGTAATATGTGATTTTTTTAAAAAGTAATAGTGTGGTGATATTAACGAGTTCATTTCATTATTTTATCTTTTTAGTGTATGCTTATATGGTATCATAAGATCTGCGTTCCTGTTACTTTGGAAGAATATCCCGTAGTGATGTGTGGTCTCTGTGAAAAACAACGAGCACAAAATCTTTGGTATATAGACAAGACACCGCGACATTAGCAGACAGTAACTACAGTAACTATGGGGAAATACAAATATCTTTTCAATCTTTTTCTCATTACAAATACTCACCCGAGTCTGTCCTTTTCTCTCTGACGCACCTCGAAGTCTCTTTGCAGCACATTAAGAATTTTCTCACACTCTTCTTCCGTCAGGTGTGAAAGATTTAGTTTTCGACCCATTGTCCCGAACGGCTTCTCGTCAATCACACACAGCTACAAGATCCACTACGGATTATTTTTTTCCGGTTAGGATTTGTGATCCCGATACTTTTCGGATGTATTCCACTTATAGCACGCATATAATCGGCAACGAAAAGTATATGGTGATATGTAAACCTGTGTCATGCTTCCTTTATCAATCAGGGAAATAACCTCAAAGCAGCTGATCACATATACAGATTATCACATATCTTCAATTTCCTTTGTCTATCAGGAAAATAACCTCAGAACAGATTATCACATACAGCGCTCCCTTGTCAAAGTTATATCATTATGCTTGCTGTGAGTTTAATTTCTTGTTTGTGCCTCTCATCGTATTGGAAATGGTTTCTTAGCTTTAAAAAAACTTATTTGGTTTTATATCTCTCAGCTGTCCTGCTCATTCCTCTGTTTAACCTTTGTACTTCCCAAATGAAGCGCTTAATCAGATGTCTCTATTAAATTTTATGCAGCTAAAAATAGATGATAGTACTGGTGTTCAATTGCTGGAGAGTTGCCTTCGGTCAGAGAGTAAATGTAGTTACACCAGATCACATGCAGGTTGTTAATCTCCATCGTTGTAATTCTTGATGTTTCAAAGTCTGCACACAGAGACAAAGAGAATTCTTTACATCTTCACATTAGCAGGAAACAGCTACTGTTCATTACTACTATATATGTTTTCTCCAAATAGTACAACTAGTTCAACTTGCACGGATGGATGTTCCTCCTGCTGAGAACATGCATGCACACGTATACACACACACACACAGGCCAGGAAAGAGATTAAGGTGGAGGGAGGGAGAGATGGAGACGGGAGGGAGAGAGACAGTTTGTGACGGTTGATTTGGCAAACTATGGTCCGGAGACATTTCATCCGTGTAACTGCCGCTCATCATCTGACTACAAATAATTCATAGGGTGACTTTATGAAATCTCACGATGAACGGTTTTATCGATTGCGGATAGTGTCCATTTCGTCTGAAAACCACTGTCAGAACAGTGCTGTGCGGATGGCGGACAACAGCGGTACATAGTAAACTCTATCCCCATTGGTCAGGTGCCCTCGAGACGGTCAGAAGTTAAGATGCACGCCACCCTGCTAGTGTTCTGGCTCGATGTTAAGGCAATGTATACAGGTAAATCATGGCTAATGATGTGTGTAGTTCCCTCTGCCTTTCTTTTCAGACCAAGGATGACATGGTCTGTAGAGTTCTATACTGAACCGGACCAGACAGCTACCTCAGCGAGACAAAATAGATCCCATGTGCTGGTAGAATTAAAAAAAACCCAGACGCGTACACATTCGGAACACCTCTAATCAGCCTTTTCTGTGAGCAAGCACGACTATTTAGCCTTTAGTTATAATTGGGTCATGATACGTCGGTTGCTGGGAATGTGTGCATCGTGACAGCTCCGTTTCGAATCGTCCTTGGCAGTTCGATAGTCAGCTAACTTGAGTTCCAGGCGGTCCAGGGGAGCATGCGCAGACCTGCCAAGGCCCTGCGCATGCGCATCTCGGTTGCTAACCACAACAACTGATGATTATAGGTCAAGCCATGACCTCTACACAGCGTCACTTCTTATAGTTACAATGAGGAGACCAATCCGTGGTGATCAGTAGCTATGTAGTAAAGTAGTAGATTGTCAATTCAAAGTCGCAGGTTCAATACCTATATAAGCTTACGACTTTTTTTTAAGGGGAAGGGGGTTAGGGTTTTGTTTTATTGTACAATTTCAAACATAAGTTAATCGGAATGAGAGGTGGTCTGCGCATGCGTGCATGGAACTAGAGTGGGGGGACGGGAAGCGCGTCCAGACTCCTAAATTTACCAGGTAGCACCTGGCGTTTTCTCCTACCTTTCTACTTGTCGAAAATGTGTGAAAAATACTGCATATTTTCTCTATTTACGCGTGTGCATTTTAGAATAAATGCACATTTTATTCAGTGTTTCGTACAGTTCAAGGGCTCATTTATGTACAAGAATTCAAAACTGGTTTACACAAAATAGTGACATTATTACTGTCCATGCTGGTAGCTTCTCGACCCCTCCTTGGAACGTACTAGCACAGTCTTGTCAGTTGGTTGGTTGGTTATTTAGAAGGACAGTGCTTCCACCTTGCGATGATTTCGTACTGTTGGGGGTGGGGTCCTATTACTAATATATGCACTGAACCACCAGACTGATAGCTGAAGTAAGATGGCCAGTGCGAACAGGCAGTTTAATGTGCGGAGAGATGGCCGAATGGAGTTTGCACAATCTTTAACTCCAGGAAATAATCCTTGGCCACACCAAGATTTGAACCACCAACCTTCCACCTGCTATTCCGTAGGTCTACCAACTGAGCTTTCCAGGCCCCCAAAGTCCTGTCAGTGTGGTCAGATGGAAAATTTATCCCTGGCTGATGTGTCAAGTTCTGGACTGTGGGCAGAGAAAGCACTCTGCCGGTGACGTAAAACAGAAGTAAGAAAAGACAAAAGTATAGGAAAAAGAAATACAAATAGCTGTTCCTCCACCATCCAACCCCTTCAGATCAAATTCTGATACGACCAATTTCCTGGAAGCCTTGGGCTTTCCTGTCTTGAGCTGTTTCCCTTATTTCCTTAAAGTAACCGTAGAAGACGAAAACTAGATACAGGACGTGAGCTACGTCAGCAGCAAGAGTCATAAATCTTTTTTTCTTCTTCTTTTAAAAGTAATATTCCCTGGAGACGCCAGTTGCGGAGTATTGCCTCTGATTTAACGTATTATTGAAAATGAAAGTACTTTCCAGTGAACGTCGCTTTCCCATTCTTTGGTCCGAGCTACTCACCCCTCACAAAGAGATCGGTGAGAAACAGCAACTCTACCACCCATCCGCTTCGCTGAGTGCTCTTTGATATGTCCAGACAGGTAAGTTGCTTACTGGTGTCACTGCATGACTGCTGAGTCGATCTATAGGGAAGTGCAATGAAGATGAATACCCCATTCCATTGCAAGTAGTTCAGATAGATGACAAAATGCAATATTTATTCTAAGAGGACTTTCTGCAAACTAGCTTAGCGAGCTGTCAAAAACAGGTTGACATGAAGTGCTCTGTTGAAAGGGAGAACAGCAGCCTATCCAACTGTTAAAAATATCCGGCTCCACAGTTGTCATGATGCAGAAATTCCTGGTACGCGACTCTTTGTGAGGCAGTTATAAAGGCTACATAGTCGAGTAAGTCTCCAGAAAGGCCAGTGTGACATGTTTCGGGTGTTTTCTGTAGGTCTCTTTCCTCCACTTTAAATTGTGCCCGTACATGCTGTCTCTTTCATCTTGCGGATAGGTGGCGTGTGGTTCAGTATAGAAGTAATAACTACTAAGAGGCGATCTGAGATTCTGCTTCACAGAACTTGTGAAAAACGTAGTATGTAAAAAAGAAAGGAAGTTACAACAGGATGGCCACAAACCCAAATTGTAGATACATCACTGGACGGAGGTGTCAGAGAAAGAGAACTGAATTAAAGTTTTGTGCTTCGTCAGATTGTCTGTGAGTAGGAATCCCCTTAACATTTGTCCTTGACAAAAACAGAAAACTCAGATTACAATCATATGCGAATCTATAAATGATCAAGACGATTACGTTTATGATGGCCGTGACGAAAAACCGACAATGCGAGGATGCATCCATGTTCAGTCACCGCTTCACAGTGACAGCAAGACAGATGCAAATGGCCAGAGAGGGAGAGTCAAAACTAATGTCGTGTCAAAAATTAGAATCCTCTGTCATGCACGAAATGAAAACAATGGTAAAGTTATCGTCCAACAGTCTGCGATAAAAGTTCTATTTTAATTTCCCCGGGATAGCAGACGTACACGTCAATTTAACTTCGTTTGTTCTGGTGTAAATTTGTATTGCTGTCTTAAGGATAGGGGATCTGATTTAACAAAATAAAATCATCATTTCTGAAGACTGAATTAGTTCCTGACATTAAGTAAATACAGTGCATAGGAAAGTCGAGGCTGAGCAGTGATCTCCCTTTCCTCCCCCTCCCCTTCGCAGTCCGGGAAGGGACAAACGGCCTCTTTTGTATCACAAAGAACTTAACATTACATCTTTGCTTAGAGGAGGGTCTGAAGGGACATGCAGATATCCGGCTTGCCTCTGCAGCCAATGTGTTTTGGGACCTGTGCGGATCACACATACCCACAGACAGGTGCATACAAATCCCACCGTCTCTCTCGACCCCTACCCTTCTTCGGCAGTCAGTTCGCTCTTGGTCTTGCCACTAAGACAGTGAGAGTCGTGAGCCGCGGACGCAGGCCTCTTCTCTGGCTCGCGAATCCCCCGCCCCCACTACCTACAGTTCTTTATAGGGCTTCTTGGCTTGTACAGCCTTTATATACATAATTTTTTACATATACATCCATAGCTGCTGACAGACAAGATCACCCAAATCTTCCCGTCTCGTTTCCCTCTTTCCTTATTTTTTTCTTTCCTTCCCTCCCTCCTTACTAAAAACGGCCGGGAGCTTAGTGGTAACGCATGCTTGCTACTGATACCAAGGGTGGTTCTTCGGATCCCGTATCCTTCACATGTACAGTCTCTGCATGTGGCACCTGTTTACAGGGCTAGCCGTCTGGACACTCCGCGTTCCTGCCCCTTCATATTCCCCTAATGCCCCCTTTACCACTCTCCCCCTTCCTTCCACCGCCTTTGTTGCTAAATTGACGTTAAACACCACCACCCCCCTTCAAAAAAAAGCCAACCATCCCTCCTCTCAGATACGAATCACTGACTAAACCACTCACTCACTCAAACACATACCCCTCATACCCATACGCCCACATACTAACATGTACGCATGCGCGGGCAAATGCATGACAAGCGAGGGAACTCTCTCAATCTCTCACATTCTCTCTCTCACACACACATGCACGCGCACCCAGAGCGCGTGCTGAGCAGATAGAACTATCTTCCTCGGACCTTTCCTGTTCCAGATATTTCCTGAAAATATATTGGATAATATTTCGTTTTGACCGCTCTACGCTATCGTTGTCTATAATTCGAAAGATTCATTTTACCGCTAACTCCCTGCGGTGATGCTATTTAAGGGCGCCATGCCAGACATTCTGACAACGACGCTCACGTCATAGCCGACGGCGACCACAAACAACAGCCTCATCTCTACGACTGTAAACGAAATACACCAAGAAAGAAAGAAAAAAAGAAGAAAGAAAGACATCAAATGAAAATAAGCACTGTCAAACAATCAGTTCAGTCTACAATTGACGCTTTTGAATCAGGACGATCGCTAACTGAAACTGGCCGAAACACATTGTCTTATGAGCCATTTGACTGTGTCGTCATTGTATATGTCTATGCATTACAGGAGATAATGAGCAGTTGTGACTTGTAATACACCTCTGCTGTTTAACGAATTCTAGAAGTATGTCAAGAAAAAGGAAGCTGAATCGTTGGATTTGCTTTTCTAACATATTACATAACTGGGCACAACTTGCTAAATGCGCAATACAGGCATTTACGTACAAGGTACGCAAACCCATATACGTTCCAGAAATACCTCTGTGCCGTACATATTAAGTGAATGATTTAATCTATTTCTATTTCAGATCCATGGTTGTAATACTCGTGACTGACCAAGCTTATTGCTATCAAGTGAGGGAAACCCTGGGTGCAAATGACTCAACGAAAGGTGAGATACGGTCTCCTCCGGATAAATGATCCACAGAAATGATCCTCTTTCACGCGCCCACTTAAGGGTAAGATAATTAAGACAGGAAAAAAAGCGACCTTTCTGTTTTCACGCACGTCCAATATCACACCTGTGTTTTAATTAATTACGCACAGTTAATAGCAACCATATAGTATAAGCTTCAGACAAGCTGTACCTTATCAACCATTCGAATAATCTTGCTTATGCCATTTCTATTTGAACAGTTTATTTGATCCATGGACAGTATAAAACTCCACCTCTCGCCATTCTTCAAGTTCCATATAGCAACTGCCAGCGAAGAAGAATATAATTTTACTACTTTTAGAAGTTTTGTCATTCAAGATTATTTCAGCTTCCGCCGATTTGGACTTCCAGAGAGGATGGCCTGATGAAAGCCTTGATTTAATATACAGTTCTGAATATAATATACTGAATGCGCGGGTGACTGAACACGGCCGCGAAACGTCTATATTAATATGTTAACTCGGAAAGTTTGTACTGTGTACTGTTAAACTTGTTCGGGTGCGGTTGCCCCTCTGACACCTTCTCATAGTACAAGCTCTGAGGAGGCCTTACCTAAAAGCTCGAAGCATGAGAAGCACATAAAAGAAAGAATGACAAGCATACAGGCATTGAGCTTGAGGGAATCAGATCGTGACAGCCAAGTACATCTAAGTGCATTCGTGTTTCCAGCCCGCCGTCACTAATCGAGTTATACGACAAGGGAGGGCAAGAAGATATCACAACGCACTTTACTTACCATTCTGTTTTTAGTTAATTCCATAAAGCAAACGATGGCCGTGCTCTTCTTTTGAAATGTTAGCTGCCGCAGTTGCAAGGTTTGCGCAGACAGCACTCATCGTGAGAACGCGAGGTCAGAAATCGACTGAATGCAGACGACACTTCCCAACCTTTGCAAGTACAACTGCCACGACGCATGCGCGTGGGTGACAGTCGCGCGCTGCGCAAGCTCACTGAGGAGGCAGAAAGCGGGATTTGTTATTTAGAACGCGGGGAGCGGGGGGAGGGGAGGGGAAGCTGAGGACAGGCTGGTACAGTTTTACCCTTAATGAGGATTTCACTCCCTTTGTGGTTTTTTGTTTTGATTTCATATGGTGCATATACAATACACAGGCTGTGTACGCCCAAGATTCTGTTAACTGCGACCAAGAACTTTCGCCGTTTACATCGGCCACAGTGATCTGCGGTAACTGCATGGTTACCGTTAATGGCCAGCCAAAATATATCGTACATATGACTCCGTACGGCCTGTACAGTACAGTGCATGAGTGCGGGTCTTTGCACTTCCGGTCATAAGAACAGTCGGCAGGCCAGTTCATGCATCCTGTGTATTTCATGCGTGCCTGATAGTTGTTACAAATACCCATACAATCCATTTCAGACTACCAACTAATGAACAAGAGATCAGTGTCGGTGATGGAAATGTACAGTGAACAAAAAGGAACACGTATCACTAAGGATGTCCACGTGCCTAACCGCTTGTAAGTCCATTGATGGCCGTGTGTGCAGGCGCACCTGTCTACATACATATCGTTTCCAGTTTTTAATTAGAGGGGAAGGGGGGCAAACGGTGATGCCTGTCACTGTAAACCCCATGTTCGTGTTCGATTTAGATCCTTACGAATGAGACAAAGAAAAAGTCGATTTTAACGGTCAGATGAGCTTAATTTACTGCACTAGAAATTTTCAGCAGAAATTCGAAACCCTTTAACAACAGAAGACGGCGATGTTTGGTCGTCTGGATGCTTATGGGTGATGGTGCTTGTGTAGATGGAGGTGGTGGTAGGATGTGTGTCTGTGTGTGTGTGTGTGTGTGAAAGAGAGAGACAGAGACAGAATGAGGAAGTAGGGAAAGATCGAGAGAGGTATGAATCAAGATGGCACACTGTTGTTATCAACTGATCTTTGTCGGCATGGATCAAGTTAGTATACTAAGTCCGAAATTGATATAAGCGTATTTTCCTCGAGTACTTTTTATTTCTTCCCACCACATGCAAGAAGCTGATCCAGGGGAGCATTCTTTTACCAGGAGGGGGAGGGGATATTTGTGATTTTTCTAACAAATTAGCGCGAGAACAGACTAAAATGCCTGTATTCACTGTCTTTCCGCCTACTTTAGAAATGGTGCGCGCTACCACCCCTCGAGTTACCCAGGGATGGTAAGGCGGAGAGGTGACGTCAGCAGGGCTCATCGCGCTGCTCTCTGGCACAGCCGAACAGGGCTATGGGTCTTACTCCTACCTGAGCCCATAAGGCAAGTCAGCCGTACTTCGTGGAGTGGGCCTGGATAGCTCATATATATATATGTGTAAACTGTGGCAGGTTGCTGGTTTGAATCTAGGTGTGGCCAAGGATTATTTTCTAGAGTTAAAAATTGTGCAGACTCCATTCGGCACTGGTCATCTTACTCCACTTGTGTCTGGTGGTTCTTTCAGTGCATAGCTTAGTAATAGGATCCCCCCCCCGTAATGGTAAGTCAGGGTGAGGTGGAAGTACTCTAAATAACCAACCAGCCAAAACTACTTCGTGGAAAGCTAAATCAGTCCCAGTGAGATGTACATCATTCCCAACGAAACCTTAGGAGGGCTGCCTAAGGTAACCGAATTACTGGTGAACAGAGAACCGGAGAAACATGGCGATTGAGTGGACAGCATGTTTGACAGCCAGGTAAAGCGACCTGTAGTGTACGTCGGGTGAAGGACCCGAGGGACTGTAAAAGACCGGCGTTAAGCTGACTCAGATATAGCTGTAGACATCCACAAGAGATTTGCCCGTGGACATCGCACTGTGACTGTAAGAAGGAGTCTGCTAGTCGTGACTGCACCCCCGACGTTGAGAAGGTCAGTGTGTGTAGAATAAGTCCGCACCACCTGAGAACGTCGAGTAAGAAGTGATGGAAATCTCGTCAACGTAACAGCGAGCAAGCTACTCTTGAACTAGTTAACTTGTTAACTCAAGCTAAAGATCTGTCAGTGCTATGAAAGCAAAAGGACGGCTGTTAGCACTCCTAGTAATCGTCAAAGTTAATCTAACGGAGATTGTTCGTAGTAGGACAGATGTAACGTCGAGTGACGCAAAAGAACTGTATTGCATTTGGGATATTTGTTCCTGTAAAGCGCTAGTCGTGAGCGGACAGAAGACGGTACTTCACCTTGTGAATAGTTTTCAAGGACTGAGGACCTCTCGTTGCGAGTGTATCTGTGTAAGCATCTTGTTAGTGCTGTTGTGGTATGCTAGTGTTCAGCTGGACTGTCCCCGGACTTTGATGTAAAGATTTCCTGGACATTGCCAGCCCCACGAGGGCTAGCGGTACTGTAAATATTTCTTTGATGTAAAATAGTATTTATTATGATTGACTTAGTAGGTACGTGTACGAATGTTGACCTCAGCGTGTGAGTCGAAAGTTCAGGAAAATAATTATGTCGATGTGTCAATGTCAGTGGAATGTCGTAAATATACCCTTCTATCTGTGCACTGGTCATATGCAAATAAACAGCTGTTTGTTTTAACTCAGTCGCTATCTTTCTTTGGATTGTGGAGATAGTTGAGGGCTTTGAGCTGGTGGAGGGGAGGGGGGCTCCGAGCTTACACGAAACTGGAAAATTTAAACAGACGACGAAGCATGTCATTGTTCTTGACCTAAATAACGTGATTGCTATTTGCTTGTATAAAAATCTCATTGCCCCCAGATAATTTGTGTAACCGGGGTGTGTGCGGCGAGCCAAATTTGAATAAATAGAATTCCCCCGTTACACTGACTACAGGCAAGGTTGGACAATAAATCTTTGACGAATATTTATCCAGATTAAGTGCACCTAGACTGTCTTCGCAATAATCAAGCCATATTAAGTCAATTCAAAACTAAGCTCGATTTCACAATTCTATTGTATATGCCTTCACAGTTAACCCTGGAGATCCCATCAACAGTTTGTTAACAGCATGCAAGACTGAACAGAACGCATGCAGTTAAACTTCAAAACTTCATCGTTCCCGCTTGTTTTCTTCAACAAAGAAAGATGTTATCTTTCACCCACATTAAGACGAGAAAAAGATCTGCTTGGTTGTATATATTAGTCTCACTCTGAAAAGAAAGATACCTGATACCAAGGCGAGGCGTCATGTAACCGGCTATCAAGGCTAGATGTACATAGTACAGTGTATAGCAATGCTGCATTAAAGTCTCTAAAGTTCTTTCTCTTCATACACTGCTATCGCAAACTGTAAGCGGCGTTGAGAGGTGGGGTGGAATATGGCATTGTGCTTTTTAGGTTTCAGCACCGACTATTCAGTTAAGCTACGTCGTGCATTCGATCTTCTTCCTGGGTCTACGAAATACCCCTTCGTGTTTATAAAACATTCAGGGTGTTACCCAGTAACACGCACACATAATATTTGGACATGCAGGGATGCGCACTATGGAGTAGCATATAAACAACACACCCAGTTACATGCCTCACTGACATCACCTTCCTTTTCCCACAGTCACACACTCAGCCCGTGTCCCCCCTTACGTACGTGCTCCCAACACACACACACACACGCAGACCACACACACACACACACTCTCTCTCTCACACACACACACAATCCTGCCCCACCCTATCACTTGGCGGGTGCCCAAATTTTAGTGGTTTCATCCAGATGTGTTCAGGCCCTCTTTCTGCTATCTGCATCGTCTTTGTATATACTTGACTCTATGTATGTCGTAGTTCCTGGAACACATCTACAATACCTTTCATCCTCCCCTTCATGGGTACATGCCAGCACGTCATAATACCACCCACCTGTTACTACCAAAGTTGTTACTAAATGATTATTAAACATACAGAGGAGAATAAATGCAGTTTAAATGCATTTGAACATAGACACATTCAAATAAACAGGACTGATAAACGAAGTAAATGAGAATAGAATGGCATGAAATTTGTAGCAGCTCTGTCCTCATTTGTTCTTGATTGATGAAATTTGTGTTTAAATTCCTGTGTTATTTCATTCTTTAGCAGTAATCTTGGGTCAGGTATAGGGGCTACATTCCTTAAGAAAAACAACTTCTGCTATAATTAATCTACATCAGATTCTTTAATTTAGACGAACAACTTTTTATTCGTCGGTCCGGAAGACAACAGTGCATAGATCCTAATAATTTGATCTTAGCTCATAATTATGTGGTTACAGTCAGCGATCTTTCCTTCAGAGTTCTGAACTCAGTTTTGCGGAACGCGAACTGCTAACACTTATTTTCCATTTATTGTGCGTGTAGCTTCAAACAAAGGTCCTTTACTTTTGTAGCTATTTTGTTTTCGCGGGATCTGCTATAGGTATTCCAATACCTGCATTCGTTTCTTGCAGGTTCCCCCTGCACGCATGCATACACCCTAGGCCTTGACTGCCTGTGTGACTGTAACGGATCGAGTGAGCGTTTGCGGTTTAGACTGTACTCGGCTTTCGTGCACACGCGAGGGAGTGCGTGCGTGCGTGCGTGCGTGCGTGCGTGCGTGAGAGAGAGAGAGAGAGAGAAAGAGAAACACACAGAACATAGAGGGAGAGACGGACGGACAGACAAGAGTTAAAACTGGGGAGAGGAAAGAATAAGATAGGAACAGCCACTGCCATGAGCTCCATGGTTTGTTGTGTTTTCTTTGTAAATAACGAATGTATCTTCTGTTGATATCCGTCCTCCACATGCTTTTGTCGAGTATTTTTTTCCTATTGATCGACATTTTGCCTGCCACGTACCACCCCAGCTTTCCCACTCGTGTAGGCCGCAGAACAGTTCACTTTCTCAATGCATCGCCGCGACATGATCTACCTTTCCAAGCACGCAAGGTCTGCGGAGCAACTATTTATACCAGCTGTTTTATCAACATTATTTGGCCAATTTTTATTTTAGAAACATTGAACAAAAAAATCAAGATGTAGATTTTCGATCACTTTGGCACATCTAGATACAATTAGCGCAAAAAGATGGATTTTTCAAATACAAGTTTAACACACTACTGGACTAGTCTTTCGCCACTCTTTTCTTCCGATTGAGTCAAACTGTGAAACCGGTAGAATAGTTAGAAAATAACACCCATCCATTCTAACTGCACCCTGCTTTACTAACCAGGACACCTTTATACCCTGTCCCTGCCCCCACTTTTGAATTTGGCTTCTGATCCGTCTGGCCATTAATCCATGCTACTGCGTATAGACTAACCAAGTCGTTAACTTGGTTTTAAGTTATTGTGAAGGGATTTCTTACAAACTTGCTTAGCGTTTATACAAGAACGTCAGTTTGAGAAATTACAATGCAAATAAAAAAAATCCCTATCTCAAGAGAAATCCATGCAGTCACATGCTCGGAATGTCGCCGTATATATAGTTGCCTGACCCACTTACTGGACATGCTTCAGCAATTTCGTCGCTGACATTTCACCAAAGTGCTCGACCACCCAGCCCTTCCCTTCCCCGACAGTAATTGTAAAGTGAGTAGGATTGCAGCCTTGTGTACCAGCTTGTCTAGTACTCGTTCTCTATACTAAATATACTGAAAGCCAAAAGAAACGCAAATTGAGGGAGACTCTCTTTATTTGAATTTTTCCGTTAATTCAAACGTTTTTGAATAGATCAATTTTCGAGAAAATCGGTACAGTGAGTCTTTGCAAAATGTGTGTTAATCTACCATGCTGAGAAACCGTTCAGAATGTCCCAAACGTCCGAATTCAGAGTTCAAAGTCAGTAGCGGATGTGTCCCCCATTGGCGTTGACAACGGCCTGACACCTGGCGGGCAGGGAGCGCACCAGACGGTTCACCACCACCACAGGCATGTTTGCGCAGATCTGCCTGAGGGCCTACTCCAGCTGGCGAGCTGTTGTCGGCCTCGGCTGGACAGCGTTCAACTCTCTCTGCTTTTCCATTTTACATACCAGAAAATTGCGGCAACAGTTGTAACACAAATCTTTATTATGTCTTCTATCTTCAATTTAAACACTTCAGAGAGTATAGTTTAGATATCGTATTGTAAGACTTATAAACCACAAGATGTTAAGGAAATGTCCACATTTCGGGGGGAGCGCGACGAAACTGACGGACAATGATAACTACAGGATATATGAGTCTGTTTGAAAGAAACTTACATTTTTATGTTTTTTGCAAAAGGCAAATCCTTGAATTTCTAAGAACTCTTTTGTCATGCACCTATAAATTAAAGCTTGTTTTGTGATTGCTTTTCCAGAACCTGACCTTAATCAGTCCTGTGTCTAATGGAGCGAGTTTGATTAAATGTCTTGATATTTTCACACCAGAGTGATTTGGGGGAATGTTTTCTTATGAATAAATAGGGCTGATGCAACAAAAAGAATGGCAACCCATGAACAGCCAGGATCACCAGTTGCAGTTCACGGCTTGTTCGCATCGCCATAACTCTGTCTTTTCAACCTTGGTTGTCAACTTTTGACCACCTCCATGTGCCGTCTGCTCGATCTCTTCTACACTCTAACTCACAATTTCATGGATTCTCAGTTCACCATAAAAGTTTGTTTGCTCGTGCTTAATTATAACACAGGAAAATGTATTGTTTAATCGGGTAATCTTCAAATATTTAGTCCTATTATTTCAGCTGTTAACATAACTATGAATCAAAATACAGATGGAAACAAGAAGAAAACTCCATACGGCCATCTTTTTTTCTCCCTGAAATCTCATTTGATCCGAAACGGTCGTACCCATGCAAGCTGTTTGTTCGTTCGTTTTTTTAAATTGTTAATCATTTTACACTTGCAATCATTGTCTGGTGCCAAGAAGAGTTGTTTATTTCAAAGTACTATATGAAAGTTTAGCTATGGAAGTGTTTTGAAGTCTTCTTTTATTTCCCTTTCTTTTATTCCTCTTCCCACCACTCACCTCTCTCGATCCATTCCTTTCTCCTTCTATTAGTAAAACAAAACTAAAAACGTTCTCTAGAAGTAACCCCTCACGGTCGTATCAGAACATCTGCTAGGCAAAAAGAAAAAAAAAGAGTCTAGTCTAATGTGGATTCATGCGCGTTGTACTTTGCAGCGCGTGACTGTGTGAAAAATTCGTCTGTCTTTTTAACAAGTAGGTCAGCGTCACAAGGTGTAAGGAGTATTAATTTCCAGACAGCACATTTTAGCCCCCTGCAGTTTTCCGTCCTCTTTGTCGCGCGAAATAATCTGATATGACATCATCTCCTAAATGATATAACAAAACACGTGCAAACAATACTACAGAAGAAAAGATAAATAAAGGCTAGGCGAGGGGTGCCATTATATAATGCTAGAAAGAATTGAAAGACCAGTTCAAATTACACTCGCTACATGATGCCAGAACTCAAACTGGTGGTCACAATGAAGCTGTAGTGCACCTTATTCATTAATGTAACTATCAACAAGAGTTTTAATGGGCTGTTTTCATTGCAACAGCAAGATTCCATGCCATGAAGGACACAAGCCACGAATACAAAAGTCAGAGCAGATGCTGCACAAAAAAATCAATGTCAAAACTTGTGCCTTTCATTGGCCTCCATACAAGCAAGGCACCCTTGTCGCACAGGCTGAACCAATGTCTTGAGATCGAGTCATTCGCAGCCCAGTGATCAGTATATAAAAGCAGTCTTTTATAATAAAACAAAAAAATAACATAAATCCTGAAGACAGAGATACCATTCAAACGTTCAGAACATAACACATAGCCACCCCCGACAATACATCGCAAAGCTAGAAGCTATACTATACACATACGCTCTTACATATAACCCTATCGCCCGCCACGCCTGTTGAAGCAAAACGAACAGCATGGTTAAGGTAAGTTGGCGGTGGGTGGTTTGCCCAAAGGCGACGGGCCAGCATATCCTACAGGTGCTCGATTGGGTAGGGTCTGGTGCATTTGCTGACCAGTCCTTGTGAATCGCTGATGCTACAGGAATTTGATGACGATCTGAACCCTGTGTAGTCTGACACTGTCACCCTGGAGACTGGCCTGGACCTGGTCCCATAGCCTGCAGCTCTGCCAGTACGAGTGGCTGCAGAATGTCATCCCTGTGGATAACGCCAGTGAGGCTGCCTTGCGCGGGTGTTCTGCAGGTCATGCCTGTCCCTCCCCATACTATGATGGCCCCGCCACCATACTTGTCATGCTCCCTTACAGCGGTATCACGATAACGCTCACCCTCACGCCTCCAGACGCGGATTCTGCCGCTCTGGCAAAGTCGGACTCGTCGGTGAAGAGAACTTTGGCCCAGCCCACCCCAGCCAAGCAGCGCGATAAGCCTGCGTCGAGACAAGTCCCACTGCTGGACACCTTGAACGAAAGGTAGTTTGGTGTAGCTGCTTCCTAATCGTCTCGTCACTGACGGTGACATCGCTGGCTGCTCGCAGCTGCCCAACAGACGTGACTTTAAACCTTTCATCCCGTCTGGACGTCGATCGTGGGCCTTCAGGTCTTATGCGCTCGGTGACACTTCCTGTCAGGCTGTAGCGTCCTCGCAATGTCACAGAGACTGAATGGGATAATCCCAATCGGTGATTAACTTGGAGCCCGGAACGCATGGTTACAAGCTATCTTTCGACCGCATTCGTGAATACTCACCAGACCCAAAAGTGGCTGAACTGTGTTCACGTTACACATGGTTTTCACGTGCATTGCAGTTTTTTACCCATTCCGTTTTGCTTTGTCATCTGCACGCGTTAGATGTGCACACATTGTCTGGCGTCTTTGTTGCACGTATGTTTGGCTGCCTGTGGTGTGCTCGAACACGCCAGCACATGTCTACGCATACAGACGTTCACTGTTGCAGCATGAAACAAGGTGCATCAAGGTGCATCCAGGTGCACAGAATCAGATGTTGCTGCAAATTACATACGTCCTTAATGACATGCCTGCTAAAGTGCAGCTGGTCTTTCAACTCTTTTGAGCAGTATAGAATTAAACCATCTCTGTGAATGAAACAGGTCTCCAGGACATACTGTATAGTCGCTAATGCTACATAGAAATTCCGGGTGAGTCAAAGGAATGTGCTAACGGTCATAAAATGGTCGATCCTGTATTGCGCAAACTTTCATGTCTATTCATCTCCGCAAGCCATTGAAATCCCGCTGCCACGCTGCATTCAAGATGCAAAGGATAATTCCGAGCTCAAGTATTTGATGTTTGTATTGACGTACATTACTTACTGTCGTTGAATGGTCTCTCTCTCTCGATCTTTCTCTCTCTCTCACACACACACACAAGCACGCGCTCCCGCGCACGAACGCACACAGGTCGTCCGCCTAGGTCAGTTACCCTCTGCAGGTGTTTCTTAATCGTTTGGTACGTACGTATAGATAGATATATATAGGCCTCTGAGCTCCTGCTGAATGACCTGAGAATTGTTGCTTTTCAGAGCGAATTAGCGGATATAGCACGCCGTACGTTTGCTGGCGTGCACAATAAACAGCATGCGAGTCGACATATCTGATCACATCTCCGTGTATCCGCCCTCCCCCCTCACCCGTGTAAACAGACGTGCGTATATCATTCCTAGCTTGCATCCATCAGTCTGGATCTTCAAATGTGTTCATGTATCCGGATTTGCTAACCCCGCTCGATCCCCCCTTCCAGTCGTTACACGTGCGTATATCAGCTCGCACTGCATCCTATACTGTCCTCGACGAGGCCTGGATAGCTCTGCGGGTATAGATAAAGCTGTCGACTATATAAAAAAAAAAGGATTAAAATAAATTTCCTGCATGGGGTTCAACATTGTGCAGACTCCATGGCCATCCGCATCCCCGTAATTACCTTCCTGTATTGTCCATCTTATTGCTGCTGCTAGTATGGTACCAAGAATGGTTCTGTCAGTGTAAACCTTAATATAAGTCCGCACCCCCACCCCCACAGTGCAAAATTAACATACGGTGTAATTGAAGCACGTATATATATATATATGTCGTTTAAAACTTAACTTTTCGGCAACAGGCTCATGACATCCTGTGCATGCCTCTTATTGCTCCAGCGAAGGGGCACCATTACTAACAAAAGAACTATCGCTCCCTTATGGAGCTGGGATACTTCAAGAATGAAATTATACGTGTTCCATCCACTGTTGTTCCCTCCCCCACCCTCCACACACACTGTGCTTTGCAATAATAATACAAAATATGTTTGTATAGCGCTCTATCTCCCAACTGAGCTTACAACGCTTTACAGTGCACACAACACACACACAATACACTGGGCTTACCAACTTATCATTCATGCGCACATATGCCATGGATTATACACAGGGTAACTGATAGGCAAGACGAAAGAGTTTCAGGGGGCAGTACGAAACGAATTTCAGTCAAGAGATATTGAGTACAATGAGTACATCACCGAACTTAGAGAAAAATTGAGATCTCATTAACTTGTCGAGGGTGTCACTGCATCAGTCAGTAACTGTTTGGAGGAGGGGAATAAATTGGTAGTTGTACATGATCTGCAGTAGAAATTATCTCCATTCGAACTTTTTAAGCAACAGAGGAATCATTGCGCATATTTCCTCTCGAGAGTGATTTTTATACTACTTTTTATTTAGAGGCTGTGATTTTAGATTTTTTAAAAAGAAAGTTAAAAGTTACTTTTAGAAGTATTCCGGCTGTATACATTTGATGCAGAGACACAGGAAAATTATGTTTTTGGAACTACTTTTTAACAAGCCGGAAAGCGTAATGATAATTGTTTTGGTTGTTGCTAGGCGTAAGGGCACCACTTTCAAATAACGTTAGTTTCCAATCTTATTTGCTAACCGAACAGCTTTATATTGGCAGTAGACTGAAGTATAAATTAGCGTAATTTCTGAAAAAGTACCATGTGGTCATAGCTTGTAGGTCTTCCATTCGGAAGTGTTCCCGTCTCTGTCATTAAAATGAAATAGAACCATGATGAAGTTGCTGCTCGGACCTGCAGAAGTCGAAAGTCAAAGTCTATCATTATCGTTTGATCGATCCGATCGTTAGAGCCTGTTTATGAATGCTTTGTTCATAAAAAAAAAATTTCCGTTTGGACTTTGATCTGAAGATTTTGAAATACTGAAGAAGCTACTGATCAAATAAAAACAGGCTAGCTAGGGACAGCAATCATGCCACTAAAAACTAAAAGGCCATTGCCAGCAACTAAACTGAGTCATAATGTTAAGGTAATCTTTATTTCATTATTTGTGCTAGCTGTTTTACGAACTGGTTGTAGTAGATCTGCTGTTTTGCACTGTGTAATCGTTATATTCTCTATATTATTTAATATCTTCTGTTTTGTGTTTCCAATGTTCCATTTAAAGCAATTGGAAGAGGTGTCAGAGAATCCTTGTTCATTTACTGTCACAAAATGGAAAAATAGATTATATAGTTTGCAGTGCCTTTCTCTGTGTTTGTGGTGGGTTAGGTAGGTGAGTGGGGATGCATGCATTTGAGAGGTGAAACAATATCCCACATTTGCTATTTTCTGCTCATCGTGACTTTATTGTTTTGAACACTAATAGCTTATGAATGTTGATATTAAGTAAGAGCCTTTTGTGTTTAGGTTTAAATAGTAAAATTGTTTGACATTTATTATGTTTTTTTATTTTTTATAAGGCAAACACCAAAAAAGCACTTCCAGAAAAAGCCTTACGTGGGCAAGGGAATGATTATAAAAAGTAAGCAATTTTGTTATATAAGAAGGAAAATGTTCTGTGCACAGAATGATAAAATTAGTACATTGTATGTAAGTGATGATACTGGGACTTTTGACAAACTCTGGTGACAAATCTATATGAAGACCAAAATTTTGAAATGGATTTATTTCTATTTTGTTTTGATTTATTTCTTTATGTGTTCATCCGCATGTGTGTACTTACATGTGTCCACCTAAACTGTTATATGCAGATTTTTTTTAAATAACTGGAAGATAATAATGGTAGCCTGTTTCCAGTGCCATCAAAGTATGTAACAGAAGGTAAAATATAGTCTTTGATTACCCATCTTTTTTGACAGATGAAAAATCAGCAACTATGTATTTTATTTATCATAAAATGTGTTTTCTAGTGCATCATGAGATCTTAATTTGCTTTCAGCAATGTTAAACAAGGGAAAAAACCACCAAAAACCAAGGCAGGATATTCCTTGTACTCGTCCCATTCTGATGACCAGCACAGCTCATATACGAGAACCATTGCTAAAACTTCTTGTTGTAAGTTTACCCCTTTAGTAGAAGACTGGATAGCTCACCAGAGTAAGTGTTCAGAGATGTTGGCTTTCAATCTTGATAACTGGGT
The DNA here is from genome assembly GCA_004794575.1 of Lanistes nyassanus. Taxonomy (NCBI): domain Eukaryota; kingdom Metazoa; phylum Mollusca; class Gastropoda; order Architaenioglossa; family Ampullariidae; genus Lanistes; species Lanistes nyassanus. The sequence goes on along the minus strand of SMGT01000963.1, from coordinate 167,737 downwards.
GTTGAAATACTATAGTGAATGTCTGTTTAATGGGTTTTTTTTCAGAAAAAGGTTCTTACAAAGAATTAAAGATGTTGAGCTTTACAAATTTTGTGTCATCTATATATATATTTTTTTGGGGTTAGGGGGGGTCTGTAATTTGTATCGTCCAGTCTTTTTTCTCATGTCTGTTCTAAGATAGTTGAAACTACTAATTGGCATCATCTGTTTGACTGGGTGCATTGATTTTTGTGCTTGAGAAATATATTCAGATTTTGATCTAAATGGCTTTTGCAGTGGAGGTTTTAAGTGTTTGTGTCCAGATCTGCACAGTAACAAGTTTTGCCAAGGTATCTCAACACTAAACATAGTTTACATAATGATGCCCATAGAAGAGTAAAAACTCCTTTAGTATTTATTGTATTTCAGATGATAACCAGGAAGCTGAAGCCTCAGAGAACACACAAGCCTCTGACACAGTCCATGACAGAACACCATTTAATAGACGCCTGGTGTCCTCCACGCCTGATCCAGATAAAGTACTGGATGAGGTGTCAGATGATGAGCAAGTTATTCCTGAAAGAGACACAGACCGCCCAGCTAAAGTAAACTCCTCAGTGGTGCCCTGTGGGGCTTGTAGCCAGACAACACAGTTTGACATTGTTCTTACAAACTCCCAACGTCAGGAACTGCGCCAGCAACTAGATGCTGCACTTCTGACCGAAGGTTACTCACAACTGACAGGAAAGCAGCATCAGGATAGTATGACATCACATAAAAGCATGCCAGGTGATGGTAGGGCTGCGCCTAGTGCTCCAAGGTGTAAGAAAAGAGATGAAGCCCAGAAAAAGCCATGTGTATCTTTCAGTGAACCTAAATACCAGAATGTGGGCTGCTTACAGACTCCTGCTTCAAGGTCAACAGATAAACCTGACATGTCTCCAGAAAGAGCTTGCCAGCACAGCATAAAAAAAGAGAGACTGCAGGGACAAGGTAGTGATATTGGGGTCTTCCAATATTTTCTTGACCGAGACTGCTCTGCTTCAGGTCCACCATTGGCTTTTCTACAAGAGCAGAACTTGGAGCATAAAACACGCAGTATTCAAGTTTTTGTGCCACAAAGCGATGGCAGCTTTGCTCCAGACCTGAGCATGGGCTTCATGCCTGGTTCGGAACACACAGGTCAACCAAGTGCTTCTACAGGAACTGCTCCTGGCAGTATGGTTGCTTCATCAAAAACTTCTGTGCAGACTTTTCAGCCACTGAGCATCACAATTGATGGCAAAAATGGAGATCAGTGGCCTGGTTGTCTTGTTCCTGATGCACACTCACAGTCAGGAATCCTTCACTTGTCTACCCCAGGTACAAAACCAGAGCAGCCTCATAATCCAGGCAGGCGTCAAGTGACAGATTTGCCTAATTTCTCACAGATAAACAAACAAATAACTCTGAGGCCGAATGATAGCAGAGTAACACCACTAAAATCTGGTGCTAGTCAGAAAGTGGCCACTCCAGCCACTAGTCCCAAGCTTGCAGCAGCAGCCCTGGACTTCCATCCAGCACCAGTCTGTCTGCCTGATCTCCCTTCTCCTCATTCCCGAGCCATATTAGGACGAGATTCAGAATGTGCTGCTGCTGGAAATTCAAGTAATAATGCCAGACAGGGGGCATTTTTTCCTGGAGCACTTGGAACCACCTCCAAAGTGATAGCAAAACAAAAGCTAGACTCTGGAGACAGTTATACATGTGATGGGTACTTTATAAACAAAAGTGAGCTTGACCCCAGCGAAAATAATTCTGCAACGCCTACTCCTCGGTCCTACATACCAACTCCTATGCACTCCCCAGATCGGCAGAGGGCACCTTTCGATCATGCACAGTTAAATGACATACATCTCAACAAGAACAATAACTCTGATTCCTGGTCAGGAATCTGTCATGACAGAACTGATGAATATCAGACTGGAAAAGAGTCTGATGGTAGAAGATCAGTCAGAAGAGAAGCCCTTGCACAGTTCATGTTGGAGTTTGCTGGTCAGATTAAACCAGCCAGGGAGGCCTTGGCAGATGACTTTGAAGAGATCACTTTGAAAAACTCTGTGACTACAGGAGACGACCATGATGAAATTGAACCACAAAACTCTGCAACCGCTGCAGTGCCATCAGCGGTGTACACTAGTCGCGATGTACTGAATGGCCCACGAAGGTTAAGGCAGTTGATCTTTGAGCTTAATCAGACATGCGCCATTGATGGTAAACATTTCTTGTTCCTTTCTTATTTGTGTGTTTGGTGTTCACCTCCCCAAAATTATTGAAACTAGAGAAGCCACTCACTGTCTTAACATTCAAAAGGGTCATAGACTGTCACACACTAAGGGCATTATTATATTTATGTCAACAGTTAAGTGAAGCATACTTGTGTGCATGCACACAAAGACGAAAGCTTTTTAAAAATATGCTCTTGTACCCTTCTTTTCCACTTGAAATTCATCATTTGTGCCTTGCAATGTGTCATTTGAAAGTTGTAAGTGCATCAGGATCAAGGAACCAGGTTTGGAGATGTTAGCCCCTCTGATATTCCACACCAAGTAGAAAACTGCGGTTACAGACAGCAGTTGGCTGTATGTAATTTATGTGCCACGTATAGGAATAATATGTGTGCCAGAAGGAAAACAAAACTCATTTTTTTCTGTCTTCGTGCTCTTCGAGATTCAGTGGTTGTTACAGTACTTGAATATTTAGTAAATAATAACTGAATATATTACATTGGTAACTCATAGGGACCTTTAGAAAAGACAAAAACGACAATTGTGATATTCTTAAATGTTGTGTAATCATTTTATGTTACAGTTATAAAGTTATTCTAGCCCTCTGTGTTTAAAACACTTTGTTTTTAACAACTGTTGGGAAACTGTGTCATGCTGTGCCCCTTAGTAAGGAATGCCAGTACTACAGCAGATTACTATATTGAGGGGCAACAGTCATCCTGCCCTTGCCAAACTTGGAACTCATTGGCTAAAATGATCACATGCCTTCTCACTAGATGCCTGTATTTGGAAGCTGGGATCACAGAGGGTAAAGGAGTACAGATATTGCTGACTTCCCTTGCTGATTTCAAGAACCTATTTTTGATTCATCTGAATTTGAAGCTTTCCAAATAATTCTGTACATAGGGGACATGGAGATTTGCCAGCTTGTTCAAGAGATCAGCAATTTAATTGAAAGTCTGCCACAGTTAAAAGTCACCTTCAACCTGCAGGCAGAGATTGACCTTGCTCTACAGCCTTTACGCAGTGATAACAGTCAGTTGAGAAGGTGTGCTATCTTTGATTTTTCACTCATGGATCTATTCTGTAGCCCAAAATACACTTTTGAGATTTGTTTGGACTTCTGTGTGATTGGGTAGAGGTGACAAAAGTAATTTGTCTTGAGCGTTGTGTAGCATTTAGTATGTATTGTCAAAAAAGACAAAAAACAGCCACCTTAGCTCAGGACATGAAAGGCTTCAAAGTAAAACGTGGCTTGCAAGAGAGGTCATGAGGCCAATTAACCTAAACTAAACTATCCTCTTAACTTTCTCTAATTTAACCACTTCCTTTTCATCCACTGCTTGTCCACTTCTCTCTCTCTCTTTTACCTGTACCTTTTTTACACTAAACACTACTAACCCATCATAGGCTTTCTCTTTTTTAACCACTTCCCTTCGCCTCCTTTTTAATCCACTGTTTCTTTTTATCTTCTACCTGTATCTTTATTCTTACTTCCTGTAGTAACTAAGCCCCTCTGCAACTAGCCTCTGGCCACCCGCCCCTAGCCACTTCTCCTATGCTACCCGCCACATGATTGGCTATCACCGCAGAGGAGAGTTGTGATCTGATGGGCTACACTTATGACCTCCCTCGCAAGCCACCTTTTACTGTGAAGCCTGGCCTGTCCCAGCATTTTCTCCACATGCTGCACGACCTACTTCACTTCACTGAGCTAAATGCTTGTTGTTTGTCTTTATCTGTCTCTATCTGTTTGTGCTTGTGTTGTCCTGAGGAAGGGCTAATGCCCCCAGACTGTTGATTGTCTGTGTTATTTCATGTAGCTTGGCGCAGTTCCTTTTTGTTAACTTCTGTGTTAGAGTCACAATGTGTATTGGTTTTAGTTTTTTACACTTGCCTTCTGCTTGGTATACTTGATTTTGGTATATCAGATTTTATATTCTTGTGGATCAGGCGGCTTCGCATACTAAACCAGCAACTTAAGGAAAGAGAGCGACGAGAAAGAGAAGGGTGCAGTCCTGGCATGGAATTCGAAAGTATTTGAATTTTTTGTGGGCCTTTTTATGAAGAGTTTAGATAAACACACATCAGTGATAATCATCTTTGAGTTTAATTTTACACCGAACAGATATAGTTTTCCTGGTTATGCTTGTGAGACAGATACCTATTGGTGTCTGTATAGATTACTGAAAACAAAATCTGCAAAGAGTTGGTTTTAAAATGTCATGTCCGGGGGCTCTGAATCAAGGGGAGGTGGTGTTGATGTTTCAGTGCTGCACCTTCAGACAGAAAATGCCTCCCTTCTTCGGCAGCTGAAAGAGGAACGTGAAAGAAGCAAGAAGCTTAACCTCCAGATTACAGAGCAACAGCAGCAGATTGAGAAGTCGAACAAAGAGCTGCAGCTGCTAAAGACGAAGATGAGCGAGATTGTAAATAATAATAATCATATGATTGTAAATAATAATCATAATGGTGATAAAATAATGATACTGATAATGGTGATAATGTTTTCACTTTTCGGTGGTTTTGTGTTGTAACACTTGGGTGTTGGGTTGTGTTGGGTTGTGTAGATTGCTTTGTGCTTTCCTTGATAAGCAGAAAAAACATGGTTCATCCTCATTTTATTCATTTATTGCTCTGCTGCTGACATGTGAGAGGATGGCATAATCTTGTCTGATACAGGAACATGGGAAGCTGATAGAAAGACAGGAGCAGACGCAAGACATGAAAGGACTGCACCAGGAGCTGGAGATGATGTCTCGTCGTAACGAGAGCTTGCAGATGAAGCTTGCTTCAGCAGATCGAGAGAACAACATTCTGCATTTGAACATTCACCAGCATGACATTGAAATTGTCAGGCTGCAGAACATTCTAGGGTCCGTGAATTTGTAGATGGTTAATATGTGGTTAATTATTTTCATTGTTTAAGATGCTTTATTTTCATTATTTGCACTTGATTTTCTGGTGGCTTTTTGTGTGGGCACCAGGGTATGAATGTGTCTACTGACATGAAGATTTGAAGCTTCAGCTGTCCTGCAATTTTCTTCTCCCTCTGTTATCATTCACAGAAACTTGAAACAGGGTGTCTGCGATGTTCTGCAGTTCTTTAACCAGAGTGTTGGGAACCTTGATACAACAGATGCTGGCCTTCAGAAACTTCTATCTTTTCTTAAGGCCAACTCTCAACCACACAAGTAAGCCCACACATAAGAGATTCATTTCAAGCACATGTATAAACTTACATTGGTTTCTTCACGCATTGCAGTCTTTGATACTCAGTTTGCATTATAATGCTTGTAAGTCATGTAAACACTTGGATGTTTTTTTCTGGCTTTGTAGCAAACAGTGGACCTGGCCTGACAGCAAAATTTTACCTTCTATTACTACATGCTCTTGTTATTTTGCATCTGATGGTTATCACTTTCTGTCCTTAACACCAAACACTACCTCAGTTTAAAATAATTTAGATATAGATTACCTATAACTCTGTTATTGTCACTTTTGTTAATGTATTTTTTATAAAAAAAACTCCTGCCATGTGTGTTAACAGCTTGGTGTTGGATGGAGATCGGTATGTTGATCAGTCTGGCAATTGTCACAAGAGGAAGGAGTCGAGACCTCAGCCAAAGGGAACCAATTCAGATTCCAGAGAGAAGAGTGAAACCAGCTCTTTACTCCCTTCCCTCACAGTCTCTGCACTTGCTGCACACAATCAGCAGCAAATGGCTACTAAAATGCACAAGAACATTTCCTGTCATAGCTGGGATGGTGTCAGGTCTGTTTGTTTGGCTCCTCCAGACAAGTCCTTGCCGTATCATTCTGATCCAGAATCCAGACTATCGCTGCAGAAGGATGGGAGTGGTTTCCATCGCTGCCAACAACCAGTTGACCAGCAAAGTAAAGAACTTACCAAACACAGTCAGTCAGATGTAGTCGGAGATAAACAGAAAGATTCTCTCAACTGGAGAGATAGAAGTCTCGGTAATATTAGCTCGAAAATCCATTCTGAAATGGTGGAATTGCCTGAGGGCATTGCTAAGCAGGATGGAACTCAGACTCAAAAAACTCAAGAGATTGGTAACTGTACTTGCTATAGCATCACTGAGTACTTTAAAAAGTATCCAGCCTCCGGACAAACTGTAGGGGAACTGGAGAAGTCCTCAGCTTCATCAGATGTGGATGATGCATCTCTGTCTCCCAAGTCCAAAACAAACCCTCTGTCGTCTTCACCAAAAAGTATTTCAGGACCAAGACTGAGCCTGCCTGCTTTAAGTCCCAGCTGCTTGGCAGCCAGTGTTGCTACAGATTTAACTCAACAGAACTTTTTTGCAGGGACTGAACTAGAGATGTCACTCAGCACAATACCTGACGATGCTTCCTCAGTGGCCACAGGGGTGACTAGAACAAGCATGTCAACTGCCATGTCTCTTGATGACCACATTTTTCGTGAAGGCATTGCAGCTTTAGACAAAAACATTGCAAAAGTTCATGAAGCACTTCAACGTACAAAAAAGATGTTTTCATGATTTTTTTCGTTGTCAAAAGTACTTTTTACTTTTGGCATTAATGAATGTGTATACACCTTACTGGTCATCATTGCATAATGCAGTGAACAGCTTTACTTGGGGCTATTGTTGCATACCATTCCAGAGCACAAATGTTCATGTTCAGTTAGTTTCACTGGTTCATTAAGTTTTGCATTAATGTGATTGGGAATTTGGATTTTAAATTTTGATGGGTTTTGTTGACTTTATAATTATTTCTCCAGTATTAGATGTGTCTATAAAGAAAACCTGTCATGGTTTAAACCTAGCTGGTTGATTATAACACAAGAACTGTAAGGGGACAATGCCAGTAAAATTATTTACATTTCAAAGTGCCTTGAAAAGACTAAATGTTCCTAAGAATATATCCGGGTGGGAAAAGACGTCCATTATATCTTAACTACTCAGTCATTGGTGGATTGTGGAATTTGTTTCTGTCCCAGTGTTTTTGACACCCATTTACAACATTTAAAATAATTGTTAGATGAATGGATGTGCATGTACAAATCAATGACAAATGGTGGTTTTCTTTATTTTTCTTCGTTTTTTATGTTATTTTGTTGTTATAAAATTGTCTTTGACATCTGGGTTTTGTGTTTTGTAAACAGTTGTCCTTTTTCCCACTGAGATGCAATACACCTTGCCATCTTTAAAGACATAGATTTTTGCTAGGTACATACAGAAAATAATGTGCACAGAAAGGTATTTCAAATGGCGCTAATGCTTTTTATAAGGCAGCTTGTTATTGTTGTGTATTCAATTTCTGAGAAATTTCAAATGGTGTGATGTGGGAGTGGACTCGTGGGAGGAGGAGAGAGTGGGTAGATAGATACGTATGTACGTAATATATGAGCATGCAACATATGTTCTACCTCTAACTGATGATTGATTCAAAAGATATTTGAGGGTGGCTTTCATTCACAGGAAGATTTCAAAGAGTTCTGATGCTGATGCCCAGTTTAAATTTATACATGTACTTATATTTCACTGTGATATTACACTTTTAAAATTATTATCATTTGACTCATTTCCTCCGTTGTGGGTACAGGTCTGGTGAATTGTACGCGAGTGTGAGCGTGCGCATGAGTGCAAGCATGCCTTTGCATGTTTGGTGTTCGTGTGCATTTGTGCCTTTGTGTGTTTGGCCATGCATCTAGGTACATGACAATCTAGGTCAGAGACCGGGGGGGGGGGGGG
>SMGT01000963.1:130982-152538 GCA_004794575.1 Lanistes nyassanus | reverse complement strand
ATAAAATGGATACCCCTGACAACTGACCAGGGCTGACAGGGGCCATACTGTAAATAAGTGCCCCCATGTCCTTGTGTCAAAACGAGGGCTTGCTTGGAGCAGATATGTTGAGCAAGAAAACTATGCTGGCCTGTCCAAAGCTCTACGAAACAAATAGGACACAAGTCCTCCCTAGAAATAGCAACATGGGACAATCGTACAGATGCAGGTTGGCACAATCTGACTTGGAGTTTTAATCAGACTGTGGCTGATGTTCGAGGGAAATGTGCAACACTGATAGTGATACATTGTTTATGACTTCCTATGGTAGAAACAGAAAAGAGGGTATTGCTTGGTGCATTGTCTAAAATTGTTCTGAGTCAAGTGTGTACACAGCACAAAGGGGCTGGAGCTACACATGAATGGACAAGTACATGTGAATGGCCAACATGCTTCAGATTCAGCAGAGTCCTTTGTGTTCTCTGACATTACTCTCAGATTTTTTTTTTATCTTCACAAACCAGCTGGCTGCGGAGTCTCTGATTTGATTGAGACTTCAGATATAGAAATTTATTTTTAAAAAATAAAAAATTTTGTCATATATTTATAGTTCCAACTAGACACTCACTCTAATGGTGATCTGCTGTGTGCAGTTTTATTGGCATCCTTGTACCTTCTCAGCTATTGCATGATGGGACAGCCTGCCAACATACATGGTTCTAAACTCTATGCTATACACTATAATACAGTCACCAATTGAAAGTAGCTTTTAGGGAAGTGAATATAATCTTAATATGAACTGTTGAATATGTAAATGTTGTAAGCTGGGTGGTCTGTATGCAGTTGAATTAGAAAGATCATATGGCAGACAAATAGACAAAAAATGTTATGCATCTGGCATTGTGGCTAGATAAAGGTGTTGATTAAATTCATATCCTTTGTCTTTAAATTGTTGGTCTTTAAAGGTGTCCTAGTCCTTCATGTGTCTAGAAATTGCCTTTGTCTTCTAATGATGTTAGAAGTCTTTAATTGTAGATTTTCCTTAACTAATAATTATATTCTTTTTTCTGTCCATGCAGATGATAGTGAGTCAGAAGTTCATGGCTACTTTGTGGGAGATATCTTCACTGGAACCATCAAGTATAATGGGATTGTGTATGCTATTGAGGTATATAACATATTTAATAAATTAATGGCTTATAGTTATACAATATTCCTTTCCTTTGTTGTTACCTAATTTACTATTTCTTCATGCTGAAATCAATCCTCTGGGGCTTATTTAGAATTAGACTGAAGGGCTCATTATTACCAAGTTTTCAGTGCACCCCAGGGCAAAACACAGCAATATGTGTGTGTGTGTATGCATGCAGGCTCCTGAGCGCACATGTGCATGTGTTTCTGGTTAGACCACCCACTTTGTTTATCTGTGTTTATGGTCAGTGGGGACAAAGTACCTGTTACCTTGTGGTGAGATCTTACACATTGGGTGTTTTGTCCAAATGATATGTTCTTTTTCCCCCTTGCATGTGCCTTTTGTGTCCTCGTCCGGAAAAGTTGATAAATAACAATTAACCCTTTCAGGTTTACTTAAACATTTGGTTTTGCTACCATGATGATGACCTAGAGCTGCATCTTGACATAAGCATGGAGCTTTCTCAAAATGAGATGATTTGCATTTATTTCTTGTTCGAGTTGTATTATAGATTTATACATTGTTTATGCTTGAAATTTCATGCTGCACATACTATGGTCCACTTAAAGTGCTCATAAAGGCAGAAAGTGTTTGAAGACAGCATTTACTTACTGCAGGATGCGGTGCACCACATGCCAGACCAGCAGAAGGGGGACTATCATGGAAAGATGATAGCATATCGCTCATCAGACATCATCTGGGACAAAACTAAGAATAAAACTGGGTAATAATTTATTTTGAAAAGATAGACAGGCTAAGGTTAGTTATGTTTGATCTGTTCATTAAACAACCATCTACCCAAATTGTAGATGTCCAGAATTTCTCTCTCTCTTTCTCTCTCGTGTCTACAAGCCAAAGATCAGATTTGTACTATAGTTTTAAAAGCTATCTGCAACCAGAGCAATACCTAGATATTTTAATGGTGCGTTGTTTTAGAGATCCATACATCAAGTTTAGATTTGGGATATCGCCAATTAAAGTACACCTAAAATTGAAAACGAGGAACACGTGTTGTTTGATTGCGCTACATATAGCAACATTTCATCATAAAGTGGATGCACTTAAATGTAGAGCACCATGGGAAATGGCAATGTTACGCGTGTCATAACTGATAACACAGAGATAACTGTTAAACAAATTACACAATACTTGTATCAGATATTTAAGAGAAGGAATGAATAATACCATAATAACTACTATTATGATAGTAAAAGTATGGCTTTGTGTTTATAATTATCTATGTATTCGTGCACTCAATAACTGTGGATGCTAGCTGTAAATTCCCTCCTTGAAACAAACCAGTGTTGATTCTCTCTCTGTCTTTCTCTCTGTGTGTGTTTATGTTATCTATTTCTTGATTGCTTATCAATGGTTTCTCTTTTTTAAAAGCTGTTTGGGTATCTTGGGGCAAAATAATCAGATTTTGACAAATGCTGTACATGCACAGCTATTAAAATGTGAAAACTTGATGGAAAAGTCATGGAGAGCAATGACATATGAAGATATTGACATGTTTTGTTTTTGTTAATTGTTCTGTTAGTAAAAGAACTAGCACATACAGAGACCTAAATATATGAATAATTGTTGCTGGGAAGTTTATTGGACCCTAATTTGGAAGCATGCTGCTTGCAGAATAAAATTTTTTTGTTTTAGCAACCCCTTCTGCGGTGTGCAGTATGAGAAAGAAAAAGCTGAAGCTGATTTAGGAGTGTACAGTGAAAATACCATTGCAGAAGACAAATTTAGAGGTAAATGTTCTTGAAGATCTTTTCTTTTAAACAAATAATGAGTCTGTCTAAATGGTTTTTAACTTATTGTGGCATGCTTGGGAATCCAGGAAAAATATGTCGTAATATGCTGATGGAAGAGTGTATAATTTCTTGTTTGGGTTCTCAAAGATTTTCACAGCTGCTTTTTGGTGTTTTGTGTGTGTGGTTTTTTTTTTAATTACCAACAGAGCCTCATGCTCGAACCAAACGTGAAACACCGAGAAACTGGAGCACATGTCGCATGATTGCTGTTGCGGACCACAAATTTTTCCAGTATATGGGTAGTGACATTTACAGCACTGCAACCCATATAGTAAGTTACAACCCATGTAATAAGTTGTGACCCATGTAGTATGTCATAACCTATTTAGTAAGTAATGACCCATTTGGTAAGTTTTAACTGAAAACACCTGCCTTTTGTGGAATGCTTTTGTCCACAAAGATATTGCAGTTTGCGAAGATTGTTTGTACATTGCTGGGTATTTTAAAATGATGCTGATAGTGATACTCTTTGTATGGGGCTTGTGTCCAGATTTTCATGCAGGATTTGGGTTTTGCACATAGGTTTGGTATCGTATGCTTCCACAGTGTAAAAATTGTTTTACTATTATGAGTAAGATATGTGTAAGATTCTGGGATTATTGCAGGCTTAGTGTGACAATATATTGGAATTTGTTTCCTCTGTAATGACCATGATGAACAAATTTAACAAGATAAAGAGGGACAGTGTTTTAGAAAAGGAAACAAAGATTTGTGTTTATACATTTATGTGCCATCGTGTGTCAAAATTTATGTATACAAATACATTGACCTCTTGTCAAAATAAGTTAAAGCTGCAACAAGGGCCCAGTCATTATAATAGTTATATCTGCCATTTACTGAGGGAATAATAAACTAGCATAAGCACGTAACAGACTGTAGAAGCACACATAGTAAGTACACAGCCATAGTTGCTGTGTCTAAGCACTCTTTATGTGGATGCCATGTGACCATTTTAATGGTGCTGTAACTCAGATGGCCAGAGGATAGTTATCGGTTGTATTTATCCACATGTACTTCTTCCACAAAGTAATGCATGAATTGCTTCTCTTAGGCAGGTGTAATAGAGAGAGTGGATGCAATTTTTCGTGGCACCGTGTGGAATATTGGTTATGATATCTCTGGCATGGGATTTGAACTGGCAGAGGTAAGGCACATACTGATTTGTGTACATGTCTGCACATACATCTGCATGCATAAGTATATGAGCATTGGTATAGTAATGTTTTATAACCCAGCCATTAGTCTGTAAACATGGTGTCTTGTCTGTTCTTTTATTGTATAATGTTAAGTGTCAGCAACGAAGGCTATCTCATGGCATGGAAAATGTGGGAGGGGGTGATGTAGGGTGTCAGGGAAGAGGAAGGGGAAGAATGTGAAGTGGTCAGAAAAAGCCTGGGACAGCCAGTCCTGTTTAGAAAAAAGTGCCATTTGCAGAGAAAGCATATGTACTGGACATGGTAAACCCACAACCCCACTGTAGTGTGTCGGCATGACATGCATTACCACAATGCCACAGTCTGCCTCTCCTTGACACCAAGAATGTTTTATTAAGCGCCAGCATGCATTTGCCAACCTTCAGTGGATTTGTTGACGACATTTTATTCTTTAAAAATTAAAAGATGTATAATATACATATGTGTATATAGATGTACATATTCATGATTGAGTTAGCCTACAAATTTGTCTTCAGTCCCTATGATAGCAAACTGATTTAGTGTAGTTCAGTTAGTGAAGTTGATAATTTGTTCAGATGTGTTTATTTTCATGAACAGATGAGGATTGATAAGGATGTCAGTTCTGGCTACAATGCGGATAAAAGTGACTGGGACCCTCTAGAGCTTTTGCAGGTATAAACTTGTACCTCTTGCTGCTAACTATGAGTTAATTTGATAACCTTTCTGTTAATAATTTGGACAGTCTCTGTAGTAGTAGAGCATAAAAATTTGTGTGGGTTGTTTTTTTATTCTTTAAGGCAAAAAAAGTGTTTTGGCTGTGGCTACCCCAACCCCCCCTTTTTTTTTTGCCAAAGCCCAAGTTTTTTTCTGTCACTTGATTTTTTAAAAAAGTTGTGGGGGTGGGTGGGTGGAGAACATTAGGCTGATCCTACATTGATGGCTTCCCTTTCTTTTCATAAGAGTTTTTTTAAAATGTACTCACCATCACAATCACCACCCCACCCCCCCTTTTTTGTTGTTTGGGTGGAAATGTAACATAACCACAACATGCTTAAAAGTGCACCCGTGGACACACACACTTTTGAACCACGCAGTCTGCAGTATATTCTTCTCTTTGATAAGCATCACTCTCATTCATTCATTCAAGTATTATAAGACATGTTCAGCAAAATGTAGTCATGGTGTTCTACTTTTCTGATAGTTCTAATTTCTGTGGAATTGTTCTGTCATGATATTAAGTGTCAAATCTTTGTCTACAGACTTTTGGTCATGATGACATTTTTCTCAACTTCTGTGTGGCACACCTGTTTACATATGAAAGATTTGACAACAATGTTTTGGGACTAGCCTACATTGCCTCGCCTATCGAAGGGGCCGCTGGTGGCATGTGCTCCGCTAGTAGGTTTTGTTATTTAGGCATGCTTTTTTTTCCATTTTTAAAACCTTTGCTTTCATGTTATCAGAGGGATGGGGCAGTTAAAATTATAGTGCATTTCTCCATTTATTTGTACGTCATATATCATATATAATAATTTACTGTCCAAAAATGCTGCTCAACAGGACATAGGTCATTCAGAGTTTATATTAAAGGCTCAGAGTTGCTAATAACCAACAGTTAAATACTTTTTAGAAGTTTGAGTTATATGTACAGTTTTCCTTAGGTTCCAAAGTGTCTTAATATGATTTGTTTCAAGTGTTAACACAGGAGAATCATGATTTTATTGCTTTCATTTGGAAATGTTTGCAGCTTTCCCCTGTTTAACTCTTACACATAATTATGGTGCTCTGACATCAGTCAGCATTGATGTATGCTTTTGAGACAACAATACCGTCTATCAACTTAACTGCTCAAAAAGAAGTGATGAAGTAATAAAATTTTAATTTGGAATTTTTGGACAATCCATTCTAGTGGACACTGGACAATAATAGCGGTGTCATACTCATTTTAAAATGAATAGATATTATGGTTGTTTTGAAATGACTGATGTGTGAAACACAAACAAGCTTGATATTACTGTTAGTTTGGGCAGTGACCATTAAATGAATGTGGCTGGTTCAACATCTCTGGAGGAACATCTTTGAAGGTTGTGCTGGTCAGCTGTGGTCTGTTCCAGAATGTGATAAATTTTGCTTGTGTGAGTGGGCACAACAGTTTGGTGCCATGGTCTATATTTGACAGAAACAGACATTTGAAATTTTTTCCCTTTACCAGTTTTGTCTTTATGATTGAAGATGTGGAGAATGTTACTTTTTTGCTTATTTGCAGCTTAGTATTGTCTGTTAGTTATTGAGATCAGATGCTGTCAGGTTTATTTTGGTATAGTACTCATTACTGTACCTACATACCCACCTGTAGCACTTGCTGCGACTTGTGGGTTTGGAGTTTGATACTGTTTGACAATTTTTAAAGTGAGGCATTGCCTTAACTGGATTCTGTTGTTAAATTACTGTTAATTTATTTTCTTGCTCATCTGTAACATTTTGCTGCAACTCTTGGTTTTGCAGCTCGAATCATCCGTGGGCAGAAAACGGCGCTCAACACTGGTTGGAGCACTTCTAAAGACAGTGCTGGTGAAACAGTGCTCACTAGGCAGGCAGAGCTAGTGACAGCTCATGGTGAGATACCATTCACCCATTCACCACCAGATATTCTGATCGTGGTAAAAGTTTAAAAACACAGCGTATGCTAAATCTAACCAAAAGTAATATAATGCATGCCTTTTTGGTGACTTGAAAAACCTGATGCTGGTGGCATAGAAAGTACAAGGTTTGTTTGTTTTTTATCTGTTCATTTGTTTCTTATGACACCATACAGTGTTGCATATTTTGGGGTTCTAGTATGGGACATCATGAAAACAAAAGAGTAATAAAACACCATGTTCCAGACAGGCAGTAGTAATAGGACATCATTCATTTTCATGAACACAAGCAACAATATTACTATGAAATCATAAAACTCAAAATTCTGCACTTTTTATAGTTTCACTACTATTTAGTAAACTGCATAAATTAACAGCATTGAAGTGCAGGCCTGACTTTGTCGCTGAGCACAATAAAGATTAGAACCCTATTTAAGTTTGGTTATTGTGATTTAAGGTCTAAGTGGATGATGAAATATACCACCGAGGACATCAAACTCAAATGTAACAGCTGCATAACAAAACACATGTTTTCTTTTGACATCCACTTTTTCACAACAAGAAAGAGATTATCACTGCATCTTTCTCTTTACCCTGCCAGCTTGATCGTCAAAAGTTATAAAATACCAGTACAGTAGTGAAATAACAAAGTGCATATGGGTGGTACAGCTTTCTGCACGGTTCTTCCCTCCCCCCAGCTAGAAAGTCTTGTGATTGTCAACTATCACCTCACCTTTAAATGACCCTTTACTTAACCCACGTGGCTGATTTGATCTCAGCAGCTTCTTTTCAACATACCCAGAAGTGTGTGTTAAGAGATTTGTTTCCAACTGCGGCATGAACAGAATATACAGCCTGAAACTGCTACACTGGAACACACAAGATTTGTGTTTGTTGACAAAAGAAATTCAACAAAAGTTAGAGAGTGTACATAAAAGCAAACAGAAATATATGACATGTTGGGTTCGTTCTGCTCTTTCTGTTAGTTTTATAGTTTGGCAAAAAGGAAAGTAGATGGAGGTAATTCCTCTGAAGACACTGGGTCTAGTAAAACGTATTTTCAAGAAATCTGCTGAGCATCTGATCTCTTCTGTTAAAAGGTCTCAGAAGTATAATACCAACTGCACAGCTATGTATTGCTTTTCTTACAGACTACAGTTTGATTGTTGTAAACTCATTTCTGTGAAACTTCTGTATTTATAACTTCAAAAAAATATATTTGATAAACTACCAATATAAGACTTTATTTTCATCTGCTACACTGATGGGGAAATCTCAGCTGGTGAGTGACATCACAAGGAAGATGGGGAGATGAGAACAACGTCTTTTCATTTAACAGACATCACAACTCTTGCAGAAGTCTCCCTGTTATCTTTTTCTACAGAGGAGTCTGCTAGAACATGGAAACCCACTGACTCACATGCATTTTACCAGATTTGACACAAATACACTAACATCTGTGTGGTGTTTTGTTTACTGAAGGTTAGGAATTAGTGAGAAGTTTAATCATAGCTGTGATAAATACATGTCATTCATGTTTTAGAAGGATTGCAGTGTGTTTTTGCTGTGACAGCTATGTGTCTGAGGGCCATTAAAATATTTGTTGAATTTACTGTCAAAAGAGAGTGTAGATGGAGTAGAATAAGAACTTGTTAGTTGTTATTAGCCATAACTATCTTAGTAGAAAATAAAGGTGCTTAAGAAAGTGAGCATATCACAGCATGCTCTTTCTTTTGAGATGGCACGCTCAGCTTGATGCTGCTGTTCAGTGTGCTTGGACAGAAGGACCTGGTGCAATGACCAGTCTTTTCTTGTAGACTGGGAGATCACAGTCCTGAGCACAATCCTGTCCTTTTCTTAAAAAAAAAAAGAGTAGTTAAGTACATGTATTTGCCAGATGCACCAAAATCTCTTTGTTGCTAAAAAGAAGTAGAAGACAGAATATGAAGCGATTTGTCACCCTTGTGGGACTGACACTGGAAAAGAATAAATGTGAGCAGAGTTAACCATTGCCTGAAGGTGAAAAACCAGATTTTAGGGAACAGGATCGGTTTCAAATTTTCTTTTAAGAAGCTTACAGAATGAATCAGAAAAGTGCTGTACAAGCATATTATTGACGATTATATCTCAAAGCTAAAACAAAGGATTACAATGCACAGACATGAGATTTTCTCCAAATTTTCAGAGTTCAGGTATTTGAGAGGCTTTTAAAAATACAAAAAGTGTATTTTTAATTTTTCGGGTATGTCACTGTGCCTTTATGAGACTGTGATATTGTGAGAAGTAGAACACTATTTCTTTCAGCATCTCTGTGTTAGAAAAATAACTTTTTTTCTTCTTTAGGGATTGGTATTAGAAAAAGTACTCAAAAATAGCAAGTTACTTTATAGCAAGAGGCAATGGGAGTAAACTCGTCTTTCAGACAGCTAGTCTGGCTTTCTGTGTGTGTCTCTCTCTTCTTGAGTGAAAGTGGGTGGGGGGGGGGGATGGGGGAGAATAGGTGAGAGATGGGTGTGAGGACCAAATATAACTACATGATAAGATGGGTTATTTGGTTTTTTTTTAAATCTGTGTGTATTCAGAATATGTAAGCACTTTAGATCTTTTACAATTTTTACAATGATGAAATCGATCGATCTTGCAGCAGTAATACTTTTCTCTCTTGATTACTTTCATGAATGCTGATGGGTGGATGCTGCATTGAACAGAACTTGGTAAGTGTGACTTTGTGCATTTCTGACATACTAGATGAAGCCCAAATCCACACTGGGATTTAATTTTGATCTTTCTTCTATTAAAAAAATACAGTTCTAACTGAATTATTTTTTTCCTTATTAAAAGTACATGGCAACTTGCATATGTAATGTTATATGCTTATTAAAAGTACAGCTAGATAACTGAAATAATTCTTTGTGGCAAATATGGTGATCTTGCATAAACAGGACACAACTGGGGGGCAGAGCATGACCCAGACACAAGCAGCTGCTCGCCATCTTCCGTGGTAGACCATGGCAAATATCTCATGTATGCGTACTCTGTCAGCGGCTATGATTCAAATAACAATGTAAGTTCAGACTTGGGTAGACTGTTGTCATATAATTAAAACATATAGACTTTCTGAAATCATCGATAAAGCAACTTTCTTCACAAATGTTATTCTTTGGCTTTGTATAGGATGGTTACCGGATTTTGCTATTGTCCGTTTTGGGGTACAAAACTTGCGTCCGTGTATGTGTGTAGGTACACACATGCACCTGCCTGTGCATGCAAGCATGTTGGTAGCACGTATATGTGTGGATAATATGCTATGGAGGGAATACCATACACCTCAACTGTACACCATTTGACATATTTAGCCCAAACCAATGCTTTCTATATGCCAACCCTTTGGGATTGTATGCCAAAATTAATATTGCTCTAATAAAAAATTATATTGATAAGTGGAACTAAAATGTTTCCTTGTCTGAAAGTCAAACTGAAAATTTCACCAAGGGTGCTTGGCAAACCATTTTGTAGGTCTGCAAAATGATTTCATGATGATTTCATCCCTAATTTATATCGTCAGCTTGTCAAACGACAACCCCAACAAAGTACTGGCAGCGCTAGACACAACCGTATGCATACGTGTTTGGGTACGGTAGGCTCCCTTGATTGCATACGTCAGCATACGGTTGTGTCTAGCGCTGCCAGTACTTTGTTGGGGTTGTCGTTTGACGATTTATATCGCTCTGTCCTCATTTGTTCTTGATTGATTATATTGTGCACCCTGAGGATTTCATGTAATTGTCCTATGTTGTGTTTGTGTCGAATCCCAGTTGTTAGCTTACGCTTAGTGAGCGAGCTGACGGAATAAATTAGGGATTCACTGTATGCACACGTGGTACACCAGGGGCTAGCCGTGTGAAGACTAGGGTCGTTTAAAAGAAAGGGATGGCAGATCTTTTTGAAGATCTGCCACGTTCCTTACTTTCGACTCTCTCTTTGCTACGTGTATGGGTACGATAGGCTCCCTTGATTGCATACGTAAGCATACGGTTGTGTCTAGCGCTGCCAGTACTTTGTTGGGGTTTCAGATAACAATTCTTTTATCATAAGCAAAAGAAATGTCTTGAATTCAAGGACAATATTTCAAGGTGTTGAAGATGGTAATGGGAATTGAAAGCTGACTGAATGGCAGCAGTACTCTGAAGAGAAAAAACAGACCAGCAAGCAAACTGTACTCATAATATTGTACATATATGTGGTGCATGTGATTATACATGCCTGCTGTCAACAGCTAGGTTGACACCAACAACCAGTTCACAATGTCATTCCTGTTACTACTATCATTGTAATTAACTTGGCCCTTGAGTAGTGCATCACATTTTCCAGTTTTTTACAAATAACCTCTCTTTCCTCTGTTTCAGAAATTTTCTCCTTGCAGTAGGCGTGACATTGGAGCTGTGCTTTCTGCAAAGGCACAGAAATGTTTTAATGGTAAGTGCAACAAAGGTGAACAAGTAGCTTTTCTCAAGCTTTAGAACTTTATAGCACATTGGCATGCATTATGCCAATGGTGATATTTGGTTCATCGATTTCATTTTGATTCTGGGTTTGAAGTTTTCTGGTTTATGATTTGGAGGATTGCACAGCTTAAATAATTCAAAAACATATACATGCATGTGCAATCCACAGTTTTATAATTTGGAAATGATTGGTTCTAATGTTTTCCTGGTACATGCTGTTATTGTATTTTTAAAATGCTGGGAATTAAATTGACCTGCACTGATGTTGTGCGCATTAAAATTAGAAAATACAGGTGCGAAGGACATTTCTTCAGATCTTAAGGTGTCAAGATTTGTTAAAATTGAGCTTATAAACGGATAATGTGTCGGTAGAATTGCCTGTTTATTTGGGAGTTTTTCCCTTGCAGCAACTCCAGAGAATACTTTGTGTGGAAATGGATTGATAGATGAACATGAGGAATGTGATGCTGGTTATATCAGCCGCTTTGGTCTGGATGTTTGCTGCACACAGGGCTGTCGTCTTTCTTCTGGTGCTACTTGCAGGTATGTGTGTGCATGTGCAAAGCCAGATATGCTCCATATGCAAACACATTCATACAAGTGCTTTTGCATGAATTCACAAATTTATAAGTTCTCTTGTAAAGTCATAAGTTCTTTTACATTTGTGCATGTGCATGTATACACACTCAAACACACATGCATGCACATACATTTATGTACACATAGTTTTCTGGCTGGACATGCACAGAAGTGTAAGAAAATTGTTGTCTGTGAATATTTCCATGCGTGGGTCTCTTTTCAGTCCAGTCAATTATCCGTGCTGCTCTGGGTGTCAGATGGCGCCACGTGGCCACATCTGCCAAGCTGCCTCTAATGTCACTTGTCTTGCTGCATCAACATGCACATATCCTTGTATAAGGTTTTGTGCGCACACCTGCATGTGTGGGATATTTTTTTTACTTTTTTTCGGGGGGGGGAGGGGTGAGGGATGAGTTTTGTGTGAGTAACTGCGTCTGTGCATATTTTCATTCTTTCAGGTATGCTTGGGTGATGCTTTCTCTAAGACTTCACATGCTGTCAGTTTTTATAGGGCTTTTTCGTTTCAGAAGAAAAATTCTGCTAAACAAATATCATTTAACAACTCTTCTGACAAGAGCCACCAAGAAAGCCAGCACTTCCTGTGTCTTTCTCTTAGGGAGACTGCACCAGCCTTTAAAGTCTGTTCTATAAATTAAAATATCAACAAATTTCGAAGTTAACAAGCCCTATGAATACTATATACCTATGCATATCGTAAGGATAGAGATGTCACCGTTCCTGCAACCAAGAACTGATGTCCCAGCATGATCATACGTTCAAGGGTACATGTGGTTATACTTCGTATATGTTTGGTCTGTTACTGGCTGATTGACTCTCACCCATCTACCTGAAAGTTTTTGGGTTTTTTAAGGCTTTGTATTGTGGAGCATTTAACCTTAAGACTTACGGTGCTTTCTCTGTTGACCATTTTTAGTGGGAAATTAGTGGATTGGAGAGTAAGCTTGGTGAGGAGACAAGTGAGAGCGGCACTAGTAAGAAGACAGTTGCTGAAAGAATTAGTAGTGAAAATATACTATAAGAGAAAAAGGAAATAAACTTCTGTTCCCAGTTGTATAGTTTTCCAGTTTTTTTTTGGGGGGGTGGGGGTTGTTGTTTTTTGCAGTTTGCATGTGATTTTGACATTTCCACAAAGTACTGTATTTTTTCAAATACTGTGACAGACATTTTGGATAATTTCGATACAGATCTTGTTAGATACATTTTGTGACATGTATCTTTCTGCATTCAAGATGCAGTCTTTTGGGCTTTTCTTGATATTCTACATTCTCTCTACTTTTTAAAAAAGTATAGTTTACTGACCAAGTTTTACTAGTCGGTATGCAGAGTATAGCTAGTAGCAGCTGTGCATCCTTTGATTTTAAGCATGATTTCTGCATCCATATTTCCTTATATTCAGCACTGTAGTGGTTTATGCATTATCTATGACTTGATCATTACAGTTGTATGTTGATTTTGCTTTCACTGGCACTAGTATTTTGCTTAACTTTTCCGTACTGGCAATAACCTGTCTTGCCCAGAACCAGCAAACAAATTGGATAATTCAACTTGTCTTGATGGGTGAGTGGGAAGATAATAGAAGTTACAAAATATACCGGATGGACTTGTTTTTTACCCATCAGTTTAACAGATTTTTAGTGTCACATTCTGTACCCTTACCCTGACCCATAGTGCTTTTCTTCTCAAGCAAAGCACATCATTGCCCTTTTCCAAATGTGTCAAAAGAAGCTGGTAAGGGGCCTTCTCCCCCTTCTCAGGAGTGACCCAGCCCAGACTGGTTAGCCGGTATGCTGCTGACCTGATCAGTCAAGCCTGCGAATCTTGCATGTGTAGCGTGTGCTTCTGGCCGACCTTTGGGATCAGTCGCACAGCGTGACGTCACCCATTCCCACTGGCATTTACCAGAGGAGGTGAGGAGGGCCCCTTAGCTTTTTTTCACCACACGCTGGTTGGAAGCAGGTGATAATATACTTTTCTGAGTGAGAAGGCACCACAGGGGATGGGTAAGTATATTAAACACAAATTTAGAGGAGAAAATAGTAAAATCCAAAAGTGTTTGTTTTTTTATATATCCTTTGGATTTCAGATGTGTGAATCTTCTGTTAAAAGATTTGGGGTGATCTTTTTCTCTGTTAGGGGATTGTGTCAAAGTGGAACATGCCTGGCATTCTGTGAAGCCCGTGGCAAAGTCTCCTGTGCTTGCAACAAAGGTATTAAACCTATTTCGTTATAAAGGAAAGACCCAGAATCACAGTTGCATGATGCTTGCCTACAAGAAGCGAGAGATACTGATAGTTATAAAAATTTAAAAACCCTACTTCACCTAATTACTAATGGTTACATGCTTCTGAAATAACTTTTTCGATAGGTTTTAGTTTGTCTAAAGACTTCTGTTCTTACTCGCTAGTGAGATAAGATTTAAGAAAACATCCCTATTTTAGGTTGCTGCAGAAAAACAGAGGGACACTTGTGAGTGCATGCATCCATGTGTGTGTGAGACAGAGAGAGAGAAGGGGTGATGGGGAAGGGAGGAGCGAGATGTGGAGAACAAAAGAGGAAACTGAATATAGATCTTTGTGAAAGAGATCTGACAATGACAGAGGAGACAGCCAGTGAGATAACTTTTCTGACACAACGTGGGAAAGCATTGTAACATAGAAGATGTGATTTTCTGAAAGGAGATTATGCACTCTTTGTTGCAGAGTCCGAGTCGTGTCAGCGCTGCTGTCGTGATGCCCCACAAACTGAGTGCAGGCCGTACGACTACCACAGCCCTTTGCCTGATGGCCGGCCATGTGTGGTTGGATACTGTCAAAATGTAAGAAAAGTCAAAGCATGACCCTCTGTTTTAATCTGTAAAATCTGCTGTTTGTAGCACCTGCATGCAGGATGGGTACGTGCTATATGTTCTTGTGACTGCAAATCCACCTGTCCGAACATGCATGCGTGTGTTATATTTACATGTGCACTTATCCATATAAGTATTGATGCTAGTTTATTTTTGCGAGTGACAGCTGTATTTGGGCCTGTTAATCTGATTTTGATTTTTGTTTTCATCTCTGTTGATGTCCTCCTAGGCTATCTGCAAGAAAATAGAGACCTCTCTTATTCAGCGTCTGTTTAGCGTATTTGAAAGCCTAACAGTTGATGGAGTCTGTGAGTATACTTACATGTATTTTGCAATGTTTTCAAGGTTTTACAATGCTCTGTTAGAAATAAAGTTTGTTGGTGTTCTTTATTCTGTAATCATTCTTTGGGCCAGTGATGTGGAACACCAGACAGTGTGTGTTACATTTTTAGTACATGTAGCTGTTAAAATTATTGTTGTCTTTGCTTAGGCCTGTTACTTAGCTGACACTATGACAGTTACTGTGCTTAAAGTACAGTGTCTTAAAAGACTTCAAATGCTGCAGACATTTTAGACTCATGGATGCATTGAATCTGGAGAGATCTAGATTTTCTTTTGTGGGAAAGTTTCGTTTGATCAGAGGTCAACTTAAGAGTGAAAGAAAGGCCAAATGACATCACTGTCTTTTCCTCTCTTAGAAGCAGATGCCAATTTTGACCATTTTTTTTTATTAATTCACTGCAGACCAAAATAATAAGTATGATGCTGTAGATATGCAGGAACATCAAAAGTTGACCAGGGACTATTAAAAGCAAGTAGTTGCTGAATATCTCTAAAGAACTATATGGAAGTAAAGATTTTGAAGTTTTTGTCATTATCTGACTTCAAACAAGTTTACATGGAAGTTTATACCCAGGAAAAGCCAATAACGACAGTCATGTCTTAATCTATCCCATGGGTCTTCACATCTGAAAGGATTGTCTACCCATGCAGTAATGAAGCAGAATGTGACATGAAAGGATCTTGGACACCAAAAACATTTACAGATTGTCCCCACTTCCAGAGAAAGGAACAGAGAGTCATACTTTTAGAGGTTTTTTAATTTTATCCAGGTACCTTTATAAAAATAAGAATACAAGTGACTGCTGTTCGGAGTAAAACATGGTGACAACAAAGAAACTGAGCCAATCTAAATACTATACAGATAAATTCAACATTTTGGAGCATTAGTCCTTCATCACGACACAACACACAACACAAATAATAAAGTAACATACAGTGTAAATTTAGAAAATAGGAGTAGCGAAAGAGGAATGAAAAAAACCACACTTATCTGTGGATCAGAATGGTTACCACGTGGAAGATATATGCAGGAAATGAAAGTAGGAAGGCTAGAAAGGAACGTCATTTGTTGTTACATAGTGTGATAAAAGTATCATATTTGTATCCTGAATGCTGAAGACAACTAATGTGCTATTGAATGATGGTTGTAATTTCTCTTCAGTGGACTTTTTCCGCAAGAACATTGTTGGCTGCGTCATCGTGTTCACGCTGGTCCTGTGGATCCCCATCAGTTGCTGCATCTCCTTTCAGGTATGTGACAGCACTGACAGCCAGCGCGACCACTGACAGATACTTCCCCCTTTATGCTGGTTCTCTTTCTGCGTGGACACTTGGCTTTAGCCATCTCACTTGAAGAGCTAGAAAATTTCGGTTCTTGTTGATTTAGATTTCACATTATGTGGTGGGACTGTGGCGGGGGGGGGGGGGGGGGGGGGGGGGGGGGGGGGGGGGGGGGGGGGGGGGGGGAGGCTCCTGCTGGCTCCTTGCCTGCTGACTGAGTTTTCCAAATAACTTATTGTCAAATAACGAGGTGCAAATAGGCTATTCGGTTTTTGTGCGTGGCAAATTCAAGGAATGTATTCTAGAATATTCTCCACAATAGGAATGTCAGCTTTTCGGTTGTCTTGCATAGGGTCCTGGTCATACGGATGGCTAGGTAGTGTGAGCCATTTGTGTGTACACACTATCTGGGAATGCTCTTTGTAGGTAGTCAGGTAGTCTTTAAATTTTGCTTGAATTCTGATATTATTGTATTAGGTGCATGTAGTGAGGTTCTTCTCGTTAGATCAGTGGTGGTTGTAGTGTCTTGATGGAGGGAGGGGGGGTTGTCTGTGCCAGGATATGAAGCAGAGTGTGTTTCTGGATGACAGGCTGCATGAGTGAATTGGCCTGTATAGTGTTTGTGAAGCATAATGTGTAGCTGTCTGACTGGGTGGTTTGCAGATAGATATTGTAATTTGTGACAACAGCTTGTTGCCTTTTCCTCAGTTCTTGTTTGACTCAAACATGCTACTAGAAAGAAACTCCTGGATATTTATGTTCTGTACAGTTTAGAAATGGAAAAGGTTGTCTAATGCTGAGAAATGTTGAGAAAAAAGAAGCAGGTGACTGCTGCTTGGGGTAAATAGGGTAACAACAAAGAGCTTAGCCAAGCGAGACTTAGACAAGCAAGACTTAGACAAGCACGACTTAGACAAGCAAGACTTAGACAAACAAGACTTAGACAAGCACGACTTAGACAAGCAAGACTTAGATAAGCAAGACTTAGACAAGCACAACTTAGACAAGCAAGACTTAGACAAGCACAACTTAGACAAGCGAGACTTAGACAAGCACAACTTAGACAAGCAAGACTTAGACAAGCAAGACTTAGACAAGCGAGACTTAGACAAGACGTCAACGTTTTGGGGCATGGTCTCTTCTTCTAACCCAGGACGACACAAACAGACAACACATAACAAAATGGATCCCTTAACCGACAGAGACACTGGTCCACCACAGTCGCTGGACAGGGCAAAAGTGTGGGGGAAAGGGAACAGTGCATGGGAAATAGAGCGTGCTAAACCACCGATCAGGGGTGAGGAGCCTACAGTCAATAGAATGCCATGTCCTGTTGGGGCTGGTGAAAGGGGGGGGGGGTGTTACAAAGAGAAACAGGAGAGAGGGAAGGGGAGTGAAGAAGTGGGTGGAGGAGAGGTCAGTGCTTTAAGTTCAGTCCTGTGGGGGACATGGTGCCAAAATAGGAAATGAAATGGGAAATGTTTATGAAAATAGCCAAAGTGAAGGTGTAAAAACCAGAAAGAGAAAAGGGAGAGGGAGTAAAAATATGTAAAAGAAAATTCATGCATGAAACTTATTTATAATATGTGTATAGGATCGGAAAAAGAAAAAAGGTGTGCGATGGGAGACAAGCGAATTACGAATGGTGAGTGATGTATCTTACTGCTGTGTTTATTCATTCTTACCTTCCTCAAATCAGTCCCCCCCCCTTCCCAACTTTGCTTTTGATATGTGTTCGTTAGGTGTCAATTGAATTTCTGTGTTTTGATTCTAATGTAGCTTGTGTTTAGAGTCATTGATCAAAACTAGTTAGGTTTTGATATTTTATCAATTTACAAATTTAAAATTAAATTCTAAATAAGTTAAATGCCATCTAACCAATCCATTGACTGATTATTGTGCAAGAAGGCCAGGCCTTGAAATGTGTGACTGTTTCATGGCTGAGCTGTTTGGATAAATGACAGAAATGTGTAGCCAAACAGTGTTGGACAATATAAACTTCCTAAGTGGCTGCGCTAAGATATTGTCTGTTTTTCTGAAATATGACATTCAAAACTCATTGTAAAGACCCACCAAATGCAAAATACTTGTAAAATGAGGAGTTTATGACAGGAGACCAGTTCCCAGATTTGAGCACTTCATAAGAGAAAAGCTATAAAACATTACACAAAATTAAGAACTCAGAATTGTGATGTCACACTGGAACAGGGTTTATGCCATCAAAGCTTCATGGAACATGGATATAACATGCCATGAAATCTTCATGGAACATGTATATGTTTATATCGTGAAAGCTTCAGCCAGTGGGACAGCTTGAGAGACATCTTAATAAAGCATATCTGTGGGGCAGTGTGACATCACAATATTGACCTGTTTTTGTAGCCTGATAAAAATTCTGATTTTGACATGCTTAGATTTTGTGAGTAGAAGAGAAATTTTATTTTAGATTTTGGAATAAGGGTATTTTAATATAAAGTGTCCTTTAATGAACTAAGTAATTTGAAGACTAGTTTATACTCTGGAAAAGAAACTGACAGTGGAGTCTAAAGTTGTCAGTAGCTGTTTGGTAGTAATGTTGTTGATTTATAAATCCATCATAGGCCCATGTTTCATTTTTTTTTGCCTTCGCAGGTAGAGAAATCACATAATGCATCATCCCATGGTGTTTTCTAATGTCAGTTTGTGTACCTAGCTGTGGCACATTTTAGTTTAGCCTTTTGTCAAACTATGCTTTTATTTTAAAAAGCATAACCAGAAATTGAATAATTGTTTTCAATGTCTGCAAAGGGCAGCATTAGGTTTTTAAATTTCTGTAGCTTTTTATCATTCAGTATGTTAGTGTTTGCACTTGAGACATCTCTCACTTCTGTGGAAATGCAGCTCAAATGATGAAAAATCATACTAATTGTGTCGAAGTTTTCTAACTTTGCTCTAAGACTGAATCTTTAGCTTTCAGTTTGATGCTGCCTCTTTCTCTTTCAGTTGAGTGTGTCAAGTATAGACTAGGTATTTCTTCGTTTCCTTTCCTTCCGCTCGTGCTCCCTGGCTGTTCCGCCTTTGCTAGCCCCTTGTGTTGTACTAGCTGCATGCTGTAGTGTACATGTAGCATGCATGGTCAGTATAAATGCACTATTTAGTGTTGTAAATCTAATGTTTAATGTAAATTGCCTGTTGCACATTCAAGAAGTGCCAGAACGAGTAAGCGAATCGTAAACAGTTAACTGACCTAAGATATTGTGAATAACTGGCAGTATGCGCTGCGCTTCTGAAATCACGCTGGGTGCTTACTGATTTACAGCAAGACCAAGGCAAGTTGAAGGGAAAGCTTGTGCAGAAGTTGGAATTTGTTTTTCACCTATCACTTTCACATGAAATTGAAGCCTGTTTAGTGTGTTGATACTGCATGTCCTTCTAACTGTAGATTGTTTAGGTTGTGAATAACAGCTTTTCGTTTTTTAACATTCGAGGTAACACTGCCTTTTGCTTGTTTGGCTGTAAATGATCTCTGCATGCAAGCTGTCTCTGCTTATTTACTGATTTTAGTATGACAGATGTTCAAAAGCTGCCGTTGATCAGTAGGAATAATGTCTGGTTATTTTGTGAAAATTGAGTTGCCATGATGATTTGCTGGAATTCCTAGTTCCTAATACCTTTTTCACAACCAGCTGAAGTTGGATCATCTGATTTTAGAGATGGATCTCTGCTAGTGTTATGTTTGAATTTTTTTTCAGTAGAGTCTGAAGAATGCATGTTAGGCTAGACTAGGTTTTTGCATGCATCATGTTCTGTATCTGACAAAAAGGGCGAGGTCAGTAATGAATTAATTGCTAGAAGATTATGTGACATGACTTTGTACATGGATTGTCATTCAGATGACTTTCTAAGTGACTATTGCTTTGTTAGAAATTTAGACCTCTTGGTCACATACAGCTAGTCTATGCTTGGTGAAGTTTATGATTACATTTTAGACAATGTCTAGGGCAGGGGATATTTTCACAAAAACCTGTTAACCCAATATGATTTGTTATATTATGTCACCAATGCAAGAATTTGAAGACTTTCGACTTTAAATGTTAAAATCTGTGAATGATTCAAAGTGCATGTAGTCTTTTTGAGCTTCTGTTAAAAGTGCATTGTTTAATGTTACTTAAAATAGAGTTGAAATGAATATTGAACTATGAGCTCCTATCTCACCATTGTCTAATTTTAAAATGACATAATTGCTTCTTAGGGATATCAGGAGTTGAGTAAGATCACTGCAGCCTGGAAACAACATGCCCACATGTATGCACACACATGCACATGTAAACATATTTCTTTTGTCTTGTCATCTGACTGGATAGTGAAATCTCTGCCCCTAAGGAGCATAAGGAGTGTGAGTAACTGCATGAGTTAAACGCAACCCCCATCCTCAGCCCGCTTATCTGACTCCACCACCCTATTCCCCCTACCCTCTCCCATGTTTATCACACATTTTACTGCCCTATTTCAGACCCGAGATTTCTTATACGATGAAGATGGACGCAGAATATCCAGGCCACAGTCACCTGATATGGTGGCACTTTCACCCTTGGCTCCGCCAGTGGTGTCACCTCCTAAGAAAGAGCTGAGCCGCTACAGGAACCGTATCTCTCCACTCGCTGCAGGCAGTGGACTGGGCAGCCACTAACCCCACCATGTGGCCTGGGCAAGGGAGAGCACCTGGTGGAGAAGCCTATGCATGCCTTACAGGGTGTTGAGAGTCCCGCTGTGGGAGTCTGTCAGCCACCAGCAC
The DNA here is from genome assembly GCA_004794575.1 of Lanistes nyassanus. Lineage (NCBI taxonomy): Eukaryota > Metazoa > Mollusca > Gastropoda > Architaenioglossa > Ampullariidae > Lanistes > Lanistes nyassanus. Next base: position 131,395 of record SMGT01000963.1, on the reverse strand, counting down.
CACTTGCAGCACTCCTGCAGTCTGCTGGGGCAGTCAAACACCAGTTGCTCAGAGCAGCATGATGTTGGTTCTCTGCTAAATCTGTTACTTTAGGATTGTGGGTAGCTTTTGAGAAAAGCAGAGATTACCATTAAAGAATACAAAATGATGGCTAAGGAACATTTTTTAAGTTTTCTGGCCCCTGAAGAGAAAAAAGGGCACAAAAATAGCAGCATTTTAGCTGGGCTTGTATTTTTGTATTGATTGTATTGCTAGAGAAATAGGTCCTGAGATCTCTTATTGTTCATGGAATAGTGTTGTAAAAGTCCCTGAGACTGAACTTTTTTTAAAAGGAAACTCACTGAGAACGCCACCAGGGTCGTTTGGTTGGTTGGTTGCTTGTGGGGTTTTATGGGTTTTTTTTGGGGGGGGGG
>SMGT01000963.1:85845-130832 GCA_004794575.1 Lanistes nyassanus | reverse complement strand
AAGGAAACTCACTGAGAACGCCACCAGGGTCGTTTGGTTGGTTGGTTGCTTGTGGGGTTTTATGGGTTTTTTTTGGGGGGGGGGGTAAGAATTTTTGCATAATTGTGTACTCCACGAACTATGTTAAATCTTGCATTTTGGTATGCAGTGAAGATTTATTTTCACAGTTCATGAATTGTGGCATAATTGAATGGTATTTAGTTTTGTTATGTTTTTGTGGTGTACAAACTAGAATGATCCTTATGACAGCTTTCCAAATTCTAGCCCCTTGCTGTTGATTTGCACACCTCCTGCAATGATAAGTGTGCTTCATTAGTATATGATTACCAAGAGATATATTTTTGTATCAAGTAAATAGTTATATTCTACATAGCACCACTTTTTCTTTGATAATGGGATAAATGTGGGATCTGTAACACATACAGTGAGCTGTGCACTTGTCAGATTCCCTCCCCCACCTGCACCTCTTCCCCTTACCTTCCGGCTTTTTGTACTTGCAGGAACCAGCAGTGCCAGCACAAATTCATTATTCATCACTCCCAGAGTTTGTTCTGTTTATTACATCTACTACCTCTCCAATATTTTAATACTCTACTTAGCATTGCATGCCAGGAGGGAAACAATGAGCAGGGTTTAGATGATGTGTTGATACATGCATATCTGTGCCTTTCATATGTCACATCCTTCACAAGTGCATTTGTAACACTGCACACTATTTCACTCACATGCATGACTATGATCCATTTATAAGCAAAATAATTGTGCAAGTCCTATTTGAACTCACTTTCGATTCTTTGGATTCTATCGTTCAGAAGATGAGCATGTTAAAATTCGGTACAACTTTCTTGTTTACATGAAGCACATTGCCCTGTGTCTGGAATCTGGTGGTTTTCCATAGACGTTGGTTATATATTTATGGAAGCAATTATTTGACCCTGTTGAAAAGAAAATGCTGCCACCAAGAACAGATTTTTTATGTGTGTGAATGGGTACTGACTTTGGATTTTTCTGTTTTTATCCTAATGAATCTGGCACGGTAAAGGTATATGTGCTTATGATTGTGGATAATCATGTGATGCAGTACAGGAAGCTGTGTGTTAATTTGCCAAGCTTTGCTAAACCTCGTGTATTCTGTTGATGAAAATTTGTTTAGATCTGGTTGTTTGATATAAATTTCTGATTAAGTGATTGCACAATGGAAATTTGTCAGAACTGTTCCCTGAATTTGTCAGAACTGTTTTAAGAGCTGCTCTTTGATGAAAATTTTTTAAAGAACTGGTTGTTGACTGGTTTTGAAAACTTGTTCTCTAAGTGCTTTTCTGCCTGTGTTTTAAAGAAAACCTCTTCACCTATAATTGTGTATAGATCATGAGTTTCATATTGTATAACATACCAAATCAACAAACCATATCCTTGCATATTTCCCTCTTTAAGGCTACATGTATTTTATTTTATGGTACATGTAACACCATTTCTGTGGCCATCATCAAATCAAGTTTCTCTTTTTGCTTCCTTTGTTCCATTTGTGTTTTGTATAATTTTTTGTAAGCTACATGCATTTTGTTTTACAGTAAGACTTTCTGTGGCCATAAATCAAGTTTCCCTTTCCACTTCCTCCTGGATCACAGGTGGTGACAGGTTACCCATGCTGTAACACATGTGGTGACAGGTTACCCATGCTGTAACACATGTGGTGACAGGTTACCCATGCTGCAACACATGAGCTTTCTACATCTGATACCCCGAACCTTTAAACCACTTGTAATGGTTGATGCATTTTTGGTGTATGTTTTCCTTCACTTTCAGGCATTACATCATACACACACTGTCCTATCAGACCAGCATGCATTCTTCATGAGCACTTCTGGATACATCGCATACCTATTTCCATTGATGCCTTACACTTGACACGCATAATGTTTTTATTGCCAGGAGCGGCTGCAAATAAGCCCTGATACTTCAGTCTGTGATATCTGACCTCAGAGCTGATGATGATGTATAATGCTGTATCTCTCTGTAGCACAATAGATGTATATAATAACTTACACTGATGTCCTTCTAATGTATTGTGTGCAATTTAAAATGGATGTTTTGTTGTCCAATTTGTGTTTTAAAGCAAGCTTGGGATATGCTTACTTGGAATGTTCTCTCCTAAATCAAACTGTCTGTGCGTGTATGGTTGGGCTGCTGGGCAGATGGGCTGGTGGACGTATGCACATAGATTCTGCATGTGTTATTAGTTACAGGCTCTTGCAATCTTATTTCACAGGAATCTGGCATTATGTAACAGTAATAACAGGCTTGAGTAAAGATAAAAGTTTATATTTTTAACCTGCCTAATAGATATCATGCTGTTGTTTCACCTACAACTTATCAGCAGATAGCTAATTAAAGCAGGCCGACAGACTCGAAAGGGTTTTATAGAATTTTTCAGTTAGGAAACTGCCTAGCTTTTCTTCTGTGATTCATTACTTAGTGTTTGGAGAGAGTTTCTTAGAAACTGTGACAGTTTACAGCTTGTGCTGTGCTTAAGTATAAAAAGACCAGAGATGCATGTAATGGGTAAATGCTGAAAAGGACATCAAAAAAGTTTAGAGGACCAGAGAAACGATCAGGGGGTAATTCTCGAAAGACATCAAACAAACGAGAACCAGAGACAGAGGGTAAATCAAGGTCACACTGTACATGCAGTATGTATGAACGAGTTTACAGTGACCTGGATAGACTAAAGATAGGACTTGCCATAACTGATAGAGACCATTCCAATACAGCGTGTGTGTGCTGAATAAATTGTCTTGAAACCCTTAAAAAATGTGTTCACGTATTTAGAAGTTGATATTTTTGGAAGAAATACTCATCAGTTAAATAATGTCCCATGATTAATTATGTTCAGGTAGACTCGTTGATTCTGTCAGCTGTTGTTTTTTTGTGTGTGTCAGAGCTCAGAATAAATTTTTTTAATTTTTGCTTTTAATGTTCAACCATCATGGATTTAAATGAAGTTCTCTTCGATCTCTCTACCCCTCCCCTTCCATTTCTTCCTTGTCATCCACTTTTATCAGTAGCAGGAGCATCACAGAATGAAGAGCTTTGCTGCACGAGCCTAAGTTCCTATTCTTCACCCCCTCCCCCGTTTGATGTACACTGCTAGAATGAGGAGTTTGTTGACCGCAAAATATCTTGTAGCTTGAATGTCTCATGAAGTTTAAAGTTACGAGAGTTTGTAAGTCCCTTGTTTGGTTTACATCGTGTAACACTGTGATGCCTTGCGGCTTACGCTGATGTGACAATGCTGCTGTCGTCGAAATCAGTTCGTTGTTTTTGAATTTTGTACTACCTTTTTGCCATTTTGAGAATAAATGTTATTAATTGAACTGCCTGTTCTTTTCCTGTTGTCTTCCTAAGGTTTTGATTTAACTCCAGGTGCCACGGCGCAAAGAGTTTCAAGGGGTGTGCTGGAAGTTGAGGCGCTGTAAGGGATGTGATGTCTCGTAAATAATTTTTAAGTTCCGTGACGTCATTTGTCACCACTGGCAGCGCCGCGACTTCTGTCCATCTGCTTGGTCTACAACATTAAGGGCGACACTTGCGTCAGTTGTAAATCATTGTCACAATCGCGCCAAATCCAAGACTTTAACCTTTGTTTTGCCCTTTAATCTTTCACTCCAGTTACATCACTGTACAGGCCTCTGATGCTGTGGCAGGAAAGAAAGGTAGTTTGACTTTCAAGCTCGCTTGGGGACCGATTCAGAGCACATCCCTGACAAAAACTTGTTTGGTCTGCCTTTTCATTGACGCGGAGTACAGTTAGGAAAATAATATATTCATATTAATGCTAAGTAGTCTGTTGCGATGCTGTTGACTTTGGGAGAGCTTCACGTAGAGGACCCCCTTCCTTGCGCGCCGAGGAACTGAAAGTTAACATGCCTTCCAGGTGCGACGCTATTATAATTCCTTTAATAGAACATGATTTTATTTTATTATGACAAGAAACAATTTTAGATGTTTGAGAAGAGATTAACCTATTATATTTAAGCACAATAAACATGCAGTCACATTGGCTAAAGTCATTCACAACTGACTGAAGAGATAGGATGGGGGATGGGGTTATCATAGAAAGCCGAGACAAATTTGATGGGTCTGTAAACAGGACGGAAAAAGAGCTCTTGAAGATGAAATTTTCAAAAAGGGTCCACTCCAGGGCTTAGTGGAAGGGGTATGGTGAAAGACATTTAGAGACGGGTTGGATGTCAGGAGGATGGGTACTCTGTGAGATCGCGAGAGAGGCGGAGGCTGGTTCTATCCCACCGATGTGCTTTGTTTTCCTTCACCGGGCAGGTGGCAGTTGCGCATGCCGCTTCACGCGCTGTCGTTGGTGTCCGTAAGGTCCACGTGGTCGACGTCACGACCGAAGCGCCCCCCTCCGATGCCATAGTCACCATAGTAACGCTTGCCAAAGCGGCCGCCCCCGAGCCCGTAGTCGTAGCTCCACGCGCCCTGTCGTTTGCTGACGCCTGTAAGCCCTTGTTTTAGTGCAGCAGGAAGTCGCTCCCCGCCTCGACCGGAAGTTCCACCTGCCTGTGAATCCTCGTCCCCGAACGTGCCCCAACCGTCTGCCCCGGCGGGGCGCCGGCTGTTAATGTCTCTGAGTCGTCCAATCAAGGACACCAAGTGCGACAGCTCGCGTTCTTCTCGTTGTTTCTCGGCCGGAAGTGCTGACTGCGCACATGTGCATAACAACACCAGTGTCAAGGCTGTGATGGCGGTTTGTAGAAGTTCCATGTTAGCTGTTTGTGAGTTCTTGAAAGTAAAGATAGATCTGCAACAGAAGACACAGAGGAAACTTGCCGAAATCAAGCTGTGCATGTATATATATATAATCTTCACACTGACATGTTAGAACGAAGTGTCATACCAACACTAGGCTCGTCAATTTAGACTAAAAGCACCAATACAAAATCGTTGACCAATCAGTTGATCCGGCCGTATTCAACACTGAGCGCCTGCGAACCATTGGTTGTTTCCTCTTCCCTCCCTACCCCCATTTCTTTAATTTTTGTCTGTCTCCATCTTCCCCTCCCCCATCCGTCAGTACGCATGAACATACACAATTGTAACAAAATATGGGTCCACGAATATGTTTATCGATGTGTGACCGACAAGAACATGCTCGTTGATGATCGACTTTCATTGTCTTATCATTCCATTCAAGTATTTTCAGCTCGCGAACGTGCTTTTTAAAGAGGTGTTTGTGTGTGCGTTTCTCTCTCGCCCCCACCTTCCCAAACCCTCGGCGAGTTAAATGGTTCCAGAAGTAGATGAGGAGACAACGAATGGTTACTATATGGCTTAATACGTTCCCCGCACAAAAGAGCGACAGAGACGATTCGGAGGCACAAAGTCGGCGCCATTGCTGGGCTCTTGCTGAACGCGGGACGATGGTAAATGAAAACGTCAATTACTTAACGTTGTAAAAGGTGACAAGGACGGGAGAGAGAGTGAGATGCGGGTTGACCGCCAGTGCCAGCCGTCGACAACAAAATGGCATGTGCATTCACTAGGCAAAGCTGGGGCCGTGTGACGCCGCTTTCAGCGTCGAATCGAAGTTTCATGATCGAGAGAGAAATGCGACTGTACACAATTACCTCTGCATGTGTGTGTGCGCGCGCGTGCAATCAAACTGTTAAATAATAAACCCCATAAATAATTTTAAAAATTTGTGACATCATTTGCACTAAAATTCGAAAATCCACATTTAAATCAACTACATTATGTTCAAAAAGAGGAGGACAACTATATCTACACACATGATTTACAAGTTTGTCCTTAACTCAAAGCTACCGCAGCCTTTAATAACGTCAGATTATATTGCTTTAATATCCGTTCACTGGTTGCAGAGAGAGTGAGAGAGAGAGAGAATCCTTTGTTGTCAGACTCACTACTGTAAAAGCATATACAGTCGAACTCTAACATAACCCCACCCACCCTATCATTTTAGTTAGTTTGTTTTTTTCCTTAACCAAATTTTCTACAGCTTGTCAAGCAAATAGAAAACCAAATTTCACATGTTTTTCTAGCTCAGACAAGACAGCTATAATATCACGAGGAATTATATTTATGAATTAGTTACAGTCCTCATAGTTTATTCTTGTATGGGTATTAAGATTGTCAATACTGCCCCTCTTATTCCTATATACATGAACTGATCAACTGTCGGAGCGGGTTTCGGTGGGCCTGTTCGGATTTCGGTGAGATCATGCACGCACTGATAGATCGCGAAGTAGAGTGATGAAATGAACGCATGCTCTGGCAACCGTCAGCAGTCCCATCGGGTCACAAATATAACGACTCACACCTGACACAGGAACAGACAATAGCATTCGCTCTGGAAGACAAAGGATCTGTTCGTGTGCTTCTGGCATTAGTTGTGGACCGTGGGTCGCGTGGTGACATCTGCTCCTGCCTATGTTTGCCCCGGCCTTTGTTCTCATCGCCCCTGTGACGCATTTTGACGCGCTGCTGGCTGGCTTGTGACGTGAATGGTTTTGCGCATGCTCAGCTTGTCGACACACTTCGTCATTCTGGCCTTTAAGTTAATAATCGTTCTGTCTGGATCCTTGCCATTAATCTGATGATATGATCTAACGTCCCTAATCTATTGAATGTGACGATAAGGCGTTTCTGTTCTCATCTAGTGACATGCAATACATCACATTATTAATATGAATAGATTTCTGTACCTGTTGATATGATTTAGTGTTCATAGTATAGTGACCTGATGATACGTTTTAATCCAGTGATGGGATGTGCGTGAAGAGTAGCTTTCCTTATCTTGTGATGCTTGACTAATCAACATCGAAACTGTTTCTCAAACGACTGGATGTAGTTCAATACACGACAGCAGTTGCCCAATTAAATTTGAGCAAATAATTTGATTTCTTCGTTTCGAGAGATAGAACTTGCTTTAGCACAATAGCAGCTATAGTCAAAACTGGGCATGAATACGTCAGTTCATTGGCAGACTTACCTCATGTTTTGGCAATCCCGCTTTCAAAATGAAAAATACAAAATATCTGACGATTTTCTAATTATCACTCCAATCTCTATCTCTCTCTCTCTCTCACACACACACACATACGCGCACGTCTGCATGCACACACACAAGCATGCACGCACTCATAAGACGTCACTCGACAATATCCAGTCTTTTTAAACTTAGCCACCGCATATTTCCTACACCCATTTGTAGTTTTTTTTAAAAAAAATATTATTAAGCGTCGTACTTGCCTGTGAGAGAGAGAGAGAAAGAGAGCGCGTTTGGGTTCATGTTCAAGTATTTTATGATTAGTTTCATGTTTGGAATGGTCTGCGGCTTATACACTTCTCGTTTGAGTTTCACTCTGATGGCGCGATAAACACGCAGGAGTAAATTACATTTTGGATGGACCCGAGGAACATGTTGTGATGGTGGAAGGTGATTAGTGGCGAGGTGGGAGTAGGACGGCAGTGTAGTTTCACAGAGAACTTTAATTTGAAACCGGCTCGATCGCTAGGTGTAAGTGGTCTGACCCGGACTTGGATTACATCAAGCACCGCTCGGAGCTTGGGCCAGGCTTTGTGTTGATATTTGCGCACAGACACTTTCACACACAGATAAAAGATATGTCACACGAGAGCGATTGTGCCACACAGGCCACTTTCACACAGCTAAAGGCTATGTCAACGTCACAACCATTTTCGCGCACAATGTGCCACACACTTTCCCACAAAAGGGAATCCCACAAGATTATTTAATTTCACACAGAGAAAGACTATTCCACACGACCACTTTCACATCCAGATAAATGATATGCCATACAACCACTTTCACACACAGAGACTGTCATATGACCACTTTCACACAGATTAAGGCTATGCCATACGAGCACTTTCACACAGAGATAAAGGTTATGCCATACGAGCACTTTCACACACACTCGGTTGAGACACGCTGTCAATCGACTTTAGTGGAGTAAAACGGGACAACTAAACGGGCTGACCTTTCATCCACTCGGAATTGTAATACATGTACAGCAGGCTACACTTAAAACGAATCTTACACCCAATTTCGAGGTACAGTTTTCTTTAACAGCCTCTAACTACACGGACACACACAAACTTTTTGGTAATAGTTAAACGTCGATACTTATATCACCTATTGAGGTTCGGATTTTGTGTACCATTGTGCAGGTTGAAGCACGATGCATAATAAGTACTATCCCGATATGCACAAATTGTCAACATGCATAAGTACTCGTGCATCGGGGACACAAGTCTTCTATTCACAAATCTTTGAACACGCATGCCCAGTACAGCCCGTCGCTCACATTAACTCATTACGTGCGTCATTGGTGACGTCACTGTGTCACGCGCTACTTCACTGCTATTATAGTAGACCCACTGCTGTGCCCGACAACCAAGCTATTCGGCTCAAGTGATGGAAGTAGTTTTGAAGGCGGATCGGATTGGTGGCTATTATTAGCAAGTTCTGTAAACACGTCCAGACGCTAACATTCTGTTTCTAAATTTAATCGTAACACTTTTTTTCAGACTGATAAGGGTATGAGGTTTGGTCACTTCATGGCATCAATCAATCACCCAACCAGGAAAATCTGAACTGATATCGTTGTCTGTCAAGCGAACCAGAGTTCCGTGCATGACAGTATCCATACAAACTATTAACCTTCTGAAACATGATTTTTATGCCATAAAGAAGATAGTTGATCCCCCAGTGTTGAAAAACGTAAACATTATACAGTTAGCATCCCCTCTTCCATTCATAAAAGTCCCCGCCCATTAGTGTCAGTTTCCGCACTTCCCGGGAAGGTAGGTGTGGGCAGGTAATAATGGCAATGTCTCCAGTTAATCCAAAATCTCTGCTTCTGCTAGACTTTACCTTGCTTCGCATAAATGAGAATTGTTATGCTACACAGAGGTTGAAAACTCCGATAAAAACGTGCTTTAGAAATCGTATTTTTGTTTCCTTTACGCATCACGATGTGGACAAATAACCTAACCTAGAAACTATTCAGTAGGATAATTTTGATAGTTTATATTGCTCTTGGGAACGATGTAAAATGTTGAAGAGATTTTAGCGCCATCCGTGACAAATGTCTGACAGAAATCTACTGTTAACGTTACATAAAATTACATAAAGGTGTCGCCTTCTTCCGACTGGCCAATGATCGTGACCTCTGCCCTTCAACATGGCTTTAATTACTACTTGAGCCGCGTATAGAATCATCGACATTCACCCAGCATATTATATGTACTAATAGATGAACTTCAGTCGATGAAACGTTCCAAATAAGGGATTAAAGAATCTGTGCAACTTAAGTTATCCAAGATGTTTGATGCTTTTAGGACAATGAATATATCCCTTACACAATCAAAAGGTTGTCCCGTGATCTGGTTTAGGTCATAACTGAGTGGGGATGCATGAGACCCGGCATCATGAGGGCAGTGTCCGTCTCCTCCCCCTCCATACCTGCCTTACCTTCCCTGACCCATAGGTCACTATCCATTGCCAGCTGACTCAACTGGAAGACGGGTTTTGTGGCGCAAGGGTGTCGGACCAGCCCCTTCGGGTTCGGAAGCCAGCGCTCTAGCCACTGGGTCATCTGCTACCCCCCCCCCCACTCACCTAGCACCAAAAATGTAAACACCACGAAAACACGAGAGGGTAGGTGAGTGGTGGAAAAGAGGGAGAATGAAGGAGGAGACTGGAAAGAAAGGATCGAACATGAATGAAAAGGAAACCGTAAAGTTGAGAGAAGAAGGCGAGAAAAAAAAAGATGGGGAGAGAGACGGGATTCAGATTTGAGCTGCTGGACCACTTAATGTCCTAAGTAGCGGAACCTGGGATCAGACGGGTGTGGAGACTGGCTGTCCTACAAGATAAGCAAGTGTTCGGGGTGGAGTTAAAACAGATCCCAGACTGCTGCTTTGTAGCGCTGCCAACACTACTCTGTCGCTGTCAGCCTGGTGTTGTCAGCCAGTTGGTCATTCGAGTGTTGCGTGACATTCGACTTGAGCCTCTCTCTCTTGCTTGCTCGCTCTCGCTCTTTCTCTCTCACTCACTTCCCTCTTCCTGTCCCTTCTCTCTCGATATCTTAATTCAATTTAAATTACTTTCTATATACGTGCTAAATATTTTAATCGATAAATATGGTTGTAGACCCACGCGACGTATTTTTGATTCTCTACTTCATGTTTAACCTTACATCCTAAAGGTTTATATTTCTTGTTCTTATATATTTATTTATTTATTTATTTTCCCTGTAGCCTTCTCTGTCAATGGAAGAGGTCTAGATCGAGGTTTTATTAAAAAAAGCATTACATGCTTATTTCACTACAGCTCGCGAAATAAAGATTTATCTCTTCTTTTCTCTTCTCTGCACACACTTTCTACAACGACATCACTCCAACCTCTGACATGAGCATACTTTTAAAAAAATGTGGGTGAGAGAGAGATTTGAGAACAACAAAAACCTAAAGAGGGAAACAATGGACTTCTAATCAGAACAACCTAAACCTCTTAGAATTTTGTCTGAACTTGTCATTTTACGAGGCCCGCTATCACGCCCAGGGGTCTGTCTCGGTTTTGATCAGCGGGGAGACAATTAATTGCTCTGGAGGCCTCCAACTCTCATGAACGGCTGCTCCAAGTCTGCGATTAAGAACGATAACTCTGCGTGCCGCTCGAGCGCGCGACAGGCCACCGTGCCTAACAACAATGGACGTCCCGCCTTGCCCCGCGCCCTGCGTGCCGCTTTCCCGTCCGCACATTTCCTCTACTGTCATGGAGGCACTTCAGAAAAATATTGGTCATCGGTATTCTGGAGTTTTGCTTTGTGGCCATGAATAATGTCAGCGATAAAAATGGCAATGTTTGCCGAGCACGTTGCAACCAGACGACAATGAAAGAGAAAGACAGACACGTACGAGGGAAGGGGGTGGCTGGGGGAGAAAGGAAAGACGAGGGCTCGAAGGTTTTGAAGGTCGACCGGACAAAACGCAGGGAGAGTCGAGGATTTTTTTTGCTTTCGACTGTTTTTGTCTGTCTTCATACTGTAACAAACTATTGAATTGTTTCGTAGACTAGAAATGTGTGTGAAATCAAATGCTTCTGCAATCTACTCAGAATGTCTTGAACGGAACACAAAACAAACGTCTATGTCTGCAAAAGAGTAGACAGACTGGTCCCCAGGAACCTCTCCTCGCCACCATAAAAAAACTAACTTGCATGAATCGGCCACACATCATACCACACTTGGGAAGACCATCTTGCAAGGAATAGTGGAAGACGGAAAGAGGAGAGGAAGGCCAAGAAACAGCTGGCTTGACATCATCAAGGAATGGACACCACTTGGCATCCCAGCTCTGCTGCGCTCTGTTACCGATAGCAGACGACAGATCCTGGTGTATCTAGCGTGTTTCTCCCCATACGACCCTCTACATCACGGGGCAGAGATGATGAAAAATGTGTGGGCAGTAAGAAAGAAATGCGATCACAGTGACTACTTATAATACAACACAGTCCTGTTGTAATTCTAGAATTACCTATGGAGGGTTTCAGCGACAGGAGGGGGAACAAGACGCAAAAGGGGACGGAGGGTCCACACTGTTTCCACTGACGCCAGCAGACATGAACAGTGATTTCTATTAAATGAACGCTTTAGTCAGTCACGGCTTTAAAATTTGCGCAGTAATAGCTCAGCAGTGTTTTAAGTGTTTTGTCTGTTCAAAATTGGTTTGCGATATATTGTTAGAATATTTATTTAAATGGAACACATACCAGATACAAGGTCATGGGCATGGCGTAGCCTTATTTAATCCTGCAACATATAGTCTCATAGTTCAAACATGCACTGTAATACGCTGAAGGGTCAGCATCATAAGCTTGTTGCAGTCAATGTGTTTAGATCGCTTAAATGGAGAGATATGGTGGACTATTTCAGCCTTATTCTCTTTCCACTGATTTACAGATCTTCCATGCTTAGAAATGTTAGGCTGAGATACGCAGTTCGGACTTCTTGTTTTTGGATATGGATCTGAACCCTGAAAACAGACGAACACATATAGAAATACGCACGCTTGCCAGACAAGAAACAGTTTGTAACGACTTTGCTCTGTGATCTATAAAACTAGTTTGTATGAGACAGCAAAAATAAAAAATAAAAAAAAAACAAACAAACAAAGTTTTGGTTAAGTGCATGGCTGACACCCCCTTCCCCCCACCCCCCAAAGACGGTATTCCTTATCGAAAAGAAAACAATTCCGGTTACGGTCACAAGGGCTTGTAGTTTTGAAACTGTTCTGGAAACGTGACAAGTCGACTAGAACAGTAGGATTCACTGAAACCAGTCCCGAGCAGTAATCACGATGCTTTCAAGAAGCATAAACTCTCTTGTCGATGAAATCACGAAAAGCTCAAGTGCACTTTCATTACCGTTAATTGCTCCAGCCCCGCACTGCTAGGCTCTCTCGGATATTTGGCCGACGGCTGGACTGATAGGCGTTCGGGGAGGGCAACTGCAGGAGATACAGGTGCCTGACGCCACAATCATACATGCTGGACAATCTCGCCAAGGGCCCGCAACTCTGACCTCCAGATCCTTGCAATCTCCCCCCTGGATGGCTGGAGGAGATATAGGTGCCTGACGCCACAATCATGTTCGACAATCTCGCCAAGGGCCCGCAATCCAGGCCGGTGTCAGAAAAAATCTCGAGTTTCGGTTGATAAAAAAGTCTCTTCTGATATTACATCCAGACTTTTGCTCACATTTTAAAGCAGACGGCGACTGTTTTTGTTGGGAAAGGGGGAGCGTTATATTGAAAACTTTCACTCAAAATCTCATGGGTTGATGTATAGCCACGTCTCTAGCTCTACCGGCGTGTCTGCTACATATTAGCCGAATTTGAAACCGCGTCCGCTTGAGATATGGTACATTTGTTTCCATTTTATTACCTTTAACACGAAAAATCTCAGTCCACACTCTGCTTATGTGATCGCCAGCGTTTATCAGAAAGTAATGAGTAATTGCGTGCTTTTTCCGAACGATAATGAAAAAAGGCTGCGATGTTCAGGGTGCAGATTTGACGCTAGATTAGGAAAGTCTATTTTCGCCGATCCCAGCATTCAGTGCGGTCGTCACGATTGCGAGTTGTTTGTAACCCGTAGTGCTGCATAGAGCTGCAGCGAGTGCGGAGGTTCCGGGATCAGTACGCACAGGCGGGCAGTGAGTTGAATACGTTAGTCAGGTCTTATTATGACCCTGCGCGCTGACTGAAGCCTGTTGCCAACAGCAGGCTCAGGGCCACTGCTAGGTTTGGCTGTGACGACACAACAATCAACATTCTAGGATGGGTCCTCAGGTTTTGTTTTGAATGGAAAGTCTCCTTTTCATCGCATGCGTCTCCTCTGGACGCGTCACACTGTAAATGGTACCGATGCCAAGGCCTTGCCTGTTGGCGCATTCGGTCAGGTAACTATGACGATCGCAAGTAGACCACTCGACGTCGTCCGTGGCCAGGTAGCAATATCCTCTTGCGGCCACAGCAGCTCAGAGATGTTTCTACCCATACTGCCACCTGGCGGAGAAAATAAAACGCTCCCATTCCTCTCTTCTCATTTAGAGAGAGAGACTGATCGAGTCTCTTGGTTTGCAGATGTGTGTGTGTGGCTTGGGTGCCTGCATATGCATAGAATGGTATGTGACTGGTATGCTTAAAAATTCTGTTTATTGAAACTATATCTTTAGATACCCGAGTTTTTGTTTTATTAATCTAGTTCCCGATTTAAAAAAAACTAAATGCCTGAGTTTAACTCGCAGAACCCGAAATGTGAACATGCGCGGCACAAATCGTCGACGTACTACCTGGCATGCGCAATGAGACGTCACGCCGAGGGGGGGGGGGGGTATTTGGGGGTCACCAAAAATTTTGATTTTGTGTACAGTCACTTCTAATTGATGAAATGGAGAGATTTTTTGGAGGAATGCTCAGAATACATTATAGTTTAAGATAAAACTAAGTTTATGAGCATGTGTAGAGTAGAAAGACTGGGAAAATTTATTTAATTTAAAAAACTTCCAAGACAAGCCTGCGAAAACGCCCAAATTTATGCATTCTGGTAGAAAAACTATTTGCCCTATTGAAACACAACATGGCACACATGCATAGAGGGCGATTACCTACAGAATGAACTAAAATCTTTATGTTTTGTTTGGATTCTTGCCTCTACTGGAATGGCAAAATATGGTAGTTTTTAATGAAAATTGTCTATAAACAATCTTTTAAAAAAAGTCTATTTTTCTCATTATCAGCTTGATTTTAGCTCAAACTATAGCTAGTTCTGTAAGCAGAAAGTGTACAAAGTTTCATTTGAATAGGTGCATATTTGTAGAAAATATGATGCAGGCAGTGTACCATATTCATGATTTCGTGCAAACTTTCAGCAACTGAAAATAGACACATTTCTGCCTGAAATGATGTCAGTAGGTACCAGCAGCATATGGCTGACCCTCTCCTGAATTTTTCTCATCTGCCTTTAGTCTGGCCCTTCTCCTTGCCTGTCTGGATTCTTTTGTGGCACATAGTTCCTGTTTCTGTGCTTGTTTTATTCTGGTGCTGTCCTTCTGAGCACAGAAGGCTTGAGCAAACTCGCTGGGCACTATGTCCATCTGCTTCAGCATGTCTAAAAGTGCTGTTGCACCTTGGTTGAACACAGAGACTGCAATAGCTATGGCTGTCTCCACTGTTTTTACACCATGGTTTTCTTCTTTGTGCAGTATTTCCAAGTACTGTTCAGGGCTTCAGTGGCGTTCTGTGTGTACCCCTGAAGACAGCGCCTCAGCAGGTCAGGTGCTGAAAGGTCTTTGAAGACAGGTTTCACTGCAGTCATGACATCAGGTGGCATACCCTTGTGGCTGAATCCATCCAACTGACCATCTCTTACAGCTTTATTGTATTTACACCACGTAATGTCACAAAAGTTGTGAAGAGGCTCCGAGTCCGTTGAGGCGTAGTGGAAGTACACCGCCCACACTGCCTCACGCATCTTCTCCAGATTGTTCTTGTTCCCTCGAATGGCATTCCCATAATACTGCTGCAGCTGGTCAATTCTCTTGTCAGTCAGTCTGTTTTTGCCTCCAAGGGATTTTGTGGTCTTCTTCAAATTTCTGAGCCTGGTACCCATTCTTTTTTGAACATGTCCTACACATTCCAGTTTATTTATTTCTGTTTCCCCATATGGCTTAGCCTTACACACTTTGTTATAGGAGTTAACATCCCCATCTCCAATAAACCCAGTGTATCTCAAATTATAATTCTCCTCTGATCTCTGAAAAATCTTCACTGCAGCAGCTGATTCCATAGACCCACTTGAACCTCCATGATTCAAAGTGCACTCATGTTCATGATTTGCTTGCCACTGCCTATATTTCTGTGTTGTGTGATCCTGCTTAGCCCAGTACTGACAGCTTTTGCACACTTTGCTTAGAACTTCAGTGTCAGTTACTTAACCAGTTCTGAATCCTATTGTGGTGGTGACCCCTGTCCTCGAGGAATGACCTGGCGTCATCCAAGTACCATCATTTGACACGTCGATGTTTCGAGCATCTGTGTCGGCTTCTTCTGCCAAGTTGTATTCCAGCTGGGCTGCATCTTTCTTGATTTCCCTTTGTACTGATGTTGTAGCTTTGTGAAGGGTTCTTTTGATCACCTTTTGGCTGGTTTTATGGACTGGAGTGGGCAGATCCATTATGCCACAAAATGTCTCCAATTCTGCAAAGTCACAGCCAGTGCACCTCATGGCAAAGGCAGCACGTCTGTTGCTCAGATTCACTTTTGCATTGCCAACAGTTTGCTGCTGGCATGAACTGAAAACTGGCTGTCTACAATTATTTGAGCAATCAAAAACAAATTCACTTGCTAATCCCTTTCTGCTGACCTCAATGAATTT
Source organism: Lanistes nyassanus (assembly GCA_004794575.1). Taxonomy (NCBI): domain Eukaryota; kingdom Metazoa; phylum Mollusca; class Gastropoda; order Architaenioglossa; family Ampullariidae; genus Lanistes; species Lanistes nyassanus. Next base: position 114,829 of record SMGT01000963.1, on the reverse strand, counting down.
TACTGGCTTTTTGCAAAACTGGCAAAGCAGACTTGTTTGTATACGCTCGGCTAGCAATTCAATATCTATCAGCCTATGTCCTTTCGGGGAAGTCATGAGGGGATCAGAATCAAATTCTTCATTTTCAACACTACCTGACTCTTCATCTGTATCGGACTCTACTGAACACTTTTTTGAATCACTTTCGTCATCAGAATCAAGCAGTTCTTCATACAGACCTTTGATCTTTGTTCAGACCTGGAAAGGGGCGTGACACTCTGAGTGAGAGAAACTTGGGGGGGAAGCTAACGTCTGCTCGTCATCTTCTGTTGTCACAATACTTGGCACTGAATCACTTCTACTTTTTGTTTCGGCAGAGCTCCTTTTGTACCTATTGCCATGAAAACGGCGTTTCTTTGGATGAGAAGGACCGTATTTTCTGCCCGACATGATGATTTTCGTCAAAAAATGCAGTCACCACAGTACACTTGACGAATTAGTTCAAAACCCCACTTTCAGTGTAAAATATCCGCCATTTTGATCGCAGTGAAAAGGAGCAGTCATTTCTTTGCTGTCATAATCAAGGGAGACAAAAAAGGCTTATTATTTTCTCAGTATAATGTGTATGTATGACTGATGATTATTTTAGCCATTTCAGCCATCTTGGGGCAATTTGTACTCACCCCTACCTACTTTGAGCAGTTATTGCACGAAAACTACCGAATTTGGAGAAGAAAGGGAAACAGCAAATGAAAATAGATTTTACTAGTTTTTCCAACATCACAATTTTGTGTATCTGAAAAATGATTTTTTCTCAGAATTCTGGGTGACCCTACCGCCTTCGCAAACTCAGTGCATATCAGGACGGTATTGCTTAGACAAAGTTTACGTGCTGCCACACGTGGGACTGATGGCGCAACACGGGCCTCAGTCCCACCCAGTCACATTATACTGACACCGGGCCAACCAGTCCTAGTACTGTTCCCTGTTGTGCCAGGCGTCTGGCAGGGCAACTACTAGATTGCCAATTTTTAAGTCTTAGGTATGACTCGGCCGGGATGCGAACCACCGACCTCCCGCCTCGGAAGCGGACGCCTTAACCACTAGACCACCGAGGCGGTCGACGTCACGCCGAGCCTATGATCATTCAGCACGCCAGGAGTGTCGCACCTACTGGCGTTAGCCGCATCAATGGTCGTAATTCCAAAGCTGATTCACCCAAAAGATGGCGCGTTTTAACAACGAATGCTTGACTGAGTGAAACGAAGAATCCATTTTCATGAATTCCATCATCATCATCATCATCATCATCATCATCATCATCATCATCATCATCATCATCATCATCATCATCATCATCATCATCATTTAGTGCAGTCAGCTGTGGTCAGTCAGACCAAGGAAGGACGTGGTCGTGTGCCTACTCGATCTCTCAGTAAACACGGTCTACATGTTAAACGGCTTGCCGTGCAACGGGGCCCTGAACGCTACCATTCTCGACAGAGCTCGTCTAGCGATATCGGGCTTGCGGCTGACCTTTCGACCCTGTATGGTGGGCGACCGGACACTAACTGCAGCCAACTATTTGAGGATTCCGCCGCCCTGTCCACTGTTTTCCAGTTCGTGGGAGCCGAGTCTGCAAAAGTTCTTGCTTCAGCGATCATGGAGCTGGCGCTGTCCAGGGCTGCTGATTAGCAAGTTGGTCGCCATTGCCCGCAGGGACCAGAACCATCGTATGAACGCCCCATTTGTTTGACGACACAGAGGCCAAGGCTGGCCTTCATAAGCGCTCGTCTGTTCTACACATGAAAGTTCCCACAGGAACTTTATTTCTGCTCGTGAAATTTAGGAGCATTTTCTATGTATACTGAAACACGAATGGCATTGCAACTTGGCCCAGATTTCAAAGCCGTGCAGAAGATGAGAAGGAGAATAAAGAAGATATAAAACGGAGAAAGAAGAAAGTGGAAAATACATACAGACAGACAAACAAACAATAAATTGCAGTACATACAGTTCGTGCATTAATAACAGATGCAGTTGTAAAGGCAGCAACATAAGCAAGTTGTGGTCGCGCCAGCATTGCTGTTGTAGTCGTTAACAACAGTACCAGAAAAGACCTTTAATGACTTGATTTGCAACGAAAGGTGGAGGCATCGCGAAATGGTGGGTAGACCGCAGACGGAGACAATTTCATGCAAATACAGGCATTGGAAAGATAACCGCGTTTCGAAGTCACGAGTCCAGCGCATGCGCGGCAAGGGGATTCCCATGCGCAAAAGCCCATCCACGTGCCCTGCTACATAAAATACGATTGGATGACATTTTCAGCTAACGCAGCGGCGGGGCTGGTCGGTGATATGGAATCATGGCGCATCTCCATACAAAATTCTCAGGGCGGTGAGCAGAGAAATAACAGAATAAAGTAAATCTTCTTTTGTGAGGGCGCTTTCATCTCGGTTGTTTTTTTCAAAGGCGTAATAAACCAAACTGGTGTTCTGAAGGTTGAAGTCAATGTCCAGTTCATGAAAACCTGAGGGTCTTGCCCTTTTAACGCTGACATGTTTTCTTCGTTTCAGCGGCTCTGGGCTGGTTACTTTGATTGGACACTACTCAAAAGTGGTCTGATTCGGCTCTATTCAAAACCTAGTGACACAGGTGGCAAAGAACAAGACTGACCCTTTGCAACAAAAATATTTTCTTATCTAAGTTGTCAAATTCATATGAGATCTTCGACGTAGATGAGATTTTATCCAGAATATTTCTCTCTTTATTTCTTTTTTTCTATGTGCTACATGATACAACGGCAGTACGTCGACTAAATAAGAGTATTTTTGGACAGTTTCTTTCAGTTTACTTTCAGCTGAATTGTGTCCGGCGGACTTTAGCAGCACACACACACACACACGCACGTACGCACGCACGCACAGGCACGCATGCACTTTCTCTTCCTCTCTCTCACTCATTCACACACACACACAAACAGACATGCGCGTCCCCTCTCACTGCTTTAAGAGTGAGTTCTTCCTGCCAGTGCTGTCAAACATGAAAAGGAAATTATATGTACAAAGACATTTAGAGATTTGACAGCGACAAAAATGAAACTGCTGTCGTCAGAATAAACTTGATGTGGAACACGAAGGCTCTCTCTCTCTCTCTCTCTCTCTCTCTGTGAGGGTGTGTGTGTGTGTGCTTGCGTGAGTGCGCGTACGTGCTTGAAAGAGAGATAGGCAGACAAACATAGGCAGGTAGGTAGGCAGGAAGACAGACAGAAGGACAAGAAAGCAGACAGGCAGACTGTATGCGACAATGCAATATGTTTTCTCTTCATACCTAAACTGTTACAAGATTCTAGAATGAACAGGACACTTTAAGGACGAAGAAGAGAGAAACTCTCAGAAAGAGGTGAGGGGAGGAAAAGTGAAAGGAGCTGTGCGGGCTTTCTTCGTCCAGACAAGACGGACAGACGAGGCACAGACTATGTGCTGACGTAGGCCGTCTCCAGGGGACGCAATTCAAAGAGAAGATTTGATTAAGATGTCATATTTTCTCAAGAAAAGCCAGTGATTTGATTTAGATGTCACATGTTGTCATGGGACTGGTTCCTTTGTCTGTGTGGGTGTCGACCCCAGACGGTTAGTCATAGAAACCGCCGAAAATGTTATTACTGGTATCGAGGTCGCTTAGATTTGAACCGAGTGGAAAAAGTAAAGAACATCTCCACTTGATGCTAAATTTCTCTTCACCCACACAACTCAAAACAGTGAGCGAGCTGAAACTTACTGGTTATCTATTCCGTCCACAAAACAGTGATTGATTGAATGGATCAACGAGAGAAAGATGGGGGAAGAAAAAAGAAAGAAAGACAGAAGGGGTAAAATATTACAAAACCGAAGACATGCAGGTGCGTTGTTGTTGATGATGAAAATGACAACGATGACGACGACGACGACGACGACGGCGATGATGACGATGATGATTTTGTAAGTATGTGTGATCTCTTCTAACGACCTCCCTCCCTCACTATCTACCCATCTTTTTCACTCTCTCGTTTTCCAGTCGCCTCTTTATCCACCCTTTACTCTGCACGCACTTTGGGTGATCGCCGTGTAGTTACGTGACTCGCCGCTGGCATTTTGTTTCAGATTCACTTATCGCGCCTTGGGTCCGCCAGATCAAGTGGCCATTGGACCAATTTGGCCCGGGCTACTCACGGCAGACCCAGGAAATCGCGTTAGTAGAAGCGAGTACTTTTCGACGTCACGCTAGGTATACGCGCCACCATCTTGCCAGCGCCGACTGATCCAGAACAGCGCGGAGGTTTAAAAAAAAGCGTCCACATTATTAAGAAAGCCGTGGTGGCTAAGCACGTTGCGACCCCTTGAGATTTACAAATATTCCAACGACTGACAAAAAGATCTCTGTATAGCATCAAACATCGATAGAACCTTTGAGTGAATACGTAAAGGCATATAATTTCTTCCTTCCTTCTATATTCTTTCTTTCCGTTTCCTTCCTTTCCTTCTTTCATCTCCCCGCCCCCCACTCTCTCTCTATCTCTCTCTCTCTCGCTCTGTCTGTGTGCTTCATTATTTCACTTTATTTCTTCCTGATTGACTTCGGGTGAGCTAAAGTCTTTTTCTCAGACCACTTTTCCCCTAGCCCGGGAGAACTTTTAATAGCACCCAGTCAGCACTCTATGTCCATAACCCTATGCAGATCAGATTAAAAGGGTAGGTCAGATGTCCAAGTGGAGCTTCTTAGTCTAGAATGAACAAGCGTTGCTGATGTAGACATTTAGTCCGTAGCTCAGTGAAAATTAGGTGGTTCTTATCTCCCCCATCACATGTTTAATGTTAGGGGTGGGGGTTAGGGGAGGGGTAGAGGTGAGTGGTTTGGGGGGGGGGGCAGGTCTCTGCAAAAGGTTTTTAGGAAGTGGGAAATGTCAAGACTTCCCACAGAATATGGATATATTATGGACTTAGTGCGCGGTGATTGGCTGCTATACATAGCTCATCCGGGCTGGGGCAAAAGTGGTCTGGGAAAAAGCATTACACTTCTGATCATTAATTTTACGTCTTTTTTTTTTCCTTCAAGACAGTCGCACCCTTCATTAAATTGTTGAAGGCAAATGAAGGAACTGCAGGTGTGACAGGTAGCTTATAAAAGTTCATTCCTCATGCAGGTAGGTGACGGTTTATAAAACATAAGGCGGAAAGGCAAGAATTCAGAGAGAGCCAGGACGGAGAGAGAGAGAGAGAGAAAGAGAGAGAATACATTTTGCGACGCATATGCATGAAACATACATTCAAGTAAGTTGAAATAAATGTTGGATAAAAGTTTTTCAAATTCAAAGCGGGTCGACAGTTTTTGACTATAGGCCGAGATCATGTTGCACGCCGGGATTGAGGCGAGGGGACAGGAAAAGACAGTGTTAGGTGGCCAGAGATCTGAACGTATAGGGATTGACCTGAAAGTGTGAGGGCTGCAGACACACAGACTTATAGGTAAAGAGATCAAGTGTGGGAAGTGTGAGCGCACCTTCGTGTAGTTTTATTCGTCATTTAGAGATATACACACAAGAAATGAGACTATCCACCAGTTTCTTCGCTAGGCTTTTACTTCTTAGATACTGGAGACTTTGTTCTGTTGTCCTTCTTCAGTCTTCATCAGAAGCTCCGTGTTCTCACCGAGAAATACCCTGCAATTTTCCCCGGCACTTCGCTTCCTGCCGCCTGTTTGTCCCCCCGCCTGCGACAGTCTCTCCCCGTTTCCTCGTCACCGAGACTCAACTGCAGGCGGCGAAGCGTATTGTCTGACGGATCTTTAGATTATGTAAATGAAGGGCAGACACTGCATTTGTGGTGCCAACCTCGTGCCCGGAGCTAGCGAGAGTTAAAAGCACATTTGTCTCGCCAAACAAAACGAGCAAAACGTTCTGCCGTTAATTCCTTATCAGTTGTTGTGCACAAGCTTGACAAAGCTCTTAATTTTAATTATACATATAATATTGGGTATAATCTGTATTACGCTCACTTTCGCTAAATGTTCTGTCTTCAAAATAGTTGAAGGAACAGAGCGAAGGATGCACAATGACTCTACGAAGTTCGTCCCGCTGTTCACGGCTGCTAGTAACTTGTACAATTCGCAGGTGATCTAAACAGGCATCTGAACACGTTTGTGGATGACACGGTCCGCCTGAAAGAGCTGTGTATCAGACATAATGTGGATGTTCTTTGGTGATTTTTTAGATTGGACAAGAGCATTTCTTTGTCTTGTCCACAGTTACCTAGATTTTATGTATATACTTGCGTAGACCTGTGTAGACCTTCTGTGTAGTCTGTGGAGGGTTCACCTTTGAGTCTTAACTGGAAGCCGCTTGTTCATACCGAGAGACACCCTCTGAGAACAGCGAGAAAAGCTTGGCTGTGATGTCAAGACTTTTCATACATGATACAGATGCACCCTTATGTGGCACCGGACTTGATTCCTCCGCGGTGCAAAAAGATCCCATGTGCTGGTAGAATTTTTCTTAAAAAATACAAAGAAGACACGTACATATTCAGAACAAGTTTTATCAATCTTTTGCTGGAGCAAACACCACTGTGTAGTCTTTATAGCGTCAGGAGGAAGCGTCACCTGTTGAGAATTGATGTTTTGAGTCGTCTTCACTGGTTTCATAGACGACTGTGTAGATAGGGCGTCTCAGCTAAACTGCATTAGGTCCTCCCTGCTAGGCAAAGTGCGTCTATTCTGCAATCACTGGAGAATTTAACGCGCTGTTTCATGCAACAAAGTGTCTAAGCTCATTTTCGCAGTGCTTAACTACACCCTGTGTAGAGATGAGCACCAGTTAAGTGGATATAATGCCAGTCTTTTAAGATTCTTATTCGATTGTTCCACCGAAGGATAAACACAACAGACATCGAAACACAATTACCTCGGCAGTCCGCTGACAGAAAAACAGTAATGGGCCTGTGCGCACGTGACGAGGATGGTGGATGAACGCGAGCAAGCACAGACAGACGCGGCTTTTACTGCGGAAATTAAGTAATCATAATTTCACGTGACAGCCTTATCTCCCAGTTTCTTTCGTTTTTTAATGCGCATATCTGCAAAGGTGTGTGCATGATTTTAAACGGACCGACAGAGAGAGCGAGTTAGTGAGTTGGTGGGTGGGTGGGTAAGTGGGTGCTTGTGTGGGTGGGTGAGTGAGTGCGTTAATGATGGAGGTAGGGAGTGGATGGTGGGTGGGCGAATGGGTGAGTGAGTGAGCGAGCGAGCGACTGAACGGAGGGGCGGACAGATAAAATAGAGAGAAAAATGAGAGTCACACTTCAATCTTGCTCTCGGTTGTTGAAATAATGAAGCATGCATAAAAATACATTTAGAACTGGATCAACTCGGAGTACATTTAATGTGTAAAAGACTACATTAAAGCATATTTTGTTAATGCAAGGGCCCAATAGTTTTAGTTTTCCCACTCTGTATTGAATTGCCGTGGTTTATTCTTTGCAATTTGCAGTGTAATACATTACACAATAATCCTACAATGTTATAAATGAGAAAGAGTTGCAATGTATAAGTTAACATATACAATAATGGTAACGGCATTAGAACTTTAAACAAAAATTGAATGTATTCTTCTCACTCTGTTGACTACATCAGCAGAGACTGTTTCCGAAATGCCTAGAATCAAGGGCTCAGACATTCTGTTCTGTGTTCTGTCAGCGAATTCACGCGAAGTAAAACGTTTGCAGGTCTTTCTTCAACTGTCAAAGAAACGTACCCTTAAGTTTTGTAGTGGGAAAAAAATCCAGAGAAATGGAGCCGAGACTAACTAAGCGTTTGGGGACTTGGCTGAGTAGCAAGCCCGCATGCGCGAACGCACTTAGAAGTTCATGAAGGAGAACAAAACAATGTAAAGACGGATACTCGCGATATGTCATCATCCTTTCTCCATTTTTTTTAAAGAACCGATGAAAATTAGAATTTCTCTTCCTACGTTTGTTTTTGAGAATGTGTTGTTGTTGTTGTTGTTGTTCCGGTTGCTGTTGTTGCCGTTATTTTTGCTGTTGTTGTTGCTGCTGCTGGTAGAAGCGGGGGTGGCTGTGATATATTCGCCAAAATGCGAAATCCTAATAATATATAAATATATATGTGCTAGCCATTGTTTTCTTAACTCTTAGCCACACGAATACGTTTTCCCACAGCCGGTCTTCCAAATATAGTGTCCAGCGTTCTGATCCTGTCCTCCTGACGCCCGAGTCGCTCGGAACACCGACGGCACCAATTCTCTCCTTTCAGCCCCTAATAATCAGAAACCTACTGTGTCTGGCTCCCCGCAGATGGCACCTCTTGTTTCCGCCATCGCCTCTCGGCCTGCTAACAGCTCTCAGATTTTACACGATTTGCACGTGCATCCTGGGGGAAGTGACTCTTCACCCTCCGCGTTAAGAGCAGCCGAAACACCGGAGTCGCCTTAAGCCAGGAACCCAAATTCCCAACGGAAAAGATGTAGAATGGGTTAAAGATCTCGCACTAGTTTCTGTGACTCAATCTCACTTTCAAGTCTTAGAACAAGCTTGTCTACCTATCATTTTGGCTTCACAATTAAAAACACAGAAAAGAATATACAGAATATATAGAATATATCTATAATATCCTGGTTACTGCGGAGTATCAACTAAGACACTTTTGTCCACTAAGGCAAGACTATATGGCCACAAAACGGAAGGAGAAAACAATACGAAACAGTTGTGTTGGACTTTCTTTCTTTCTTTTTCTTTCTTTCTTTCTTTCTTTCTTTCTTTCTTTCTTTCTTTCTTTCTTTCTTTCTTTCTTTCTTTCTTTCTTTCTTTCTTTCTCTCTTTTTAAGAGCTACATTTCAGATCTGTTATTCGCTCGTCACGAATTTCAATCAAAATAGGCGACGAGATCGAGCAGAGAATAGGAGTGCGCCTGTCGTGATGGATTGGCTAATCACGCTTCTTTGAGTCAAAATCTTTTTTTAGAGAATATTTTTAATGCTTGCAGAATGCTATCGTTTTCATGAAAAGAGGGAAAGAAGGCATTCCAGGTATCACAGGCTTGTACAGCTGGTGTTGATCACGTCTTGTTCGTGACTTTTCACCACCCAATCATTAAATATTTGCAGGTATGTGGTTTTTATTGCTTCGTCCTGTAATCTACTGAAATATTGGTGATGTCTGATTTTGATTATTTCCTGCATTGCAACTGAAAGTACGCACTACTCGTCTCGTCTTTTCAAGACTTAACTAAATCAATAAAGAAAAAATGACGACAGAGCGCTTAAATTATCGAAAGATAACTCCAACAAAGGTACTGGCAGCGCTCAAACATAGCCGTATGCAGACGTATGTGCCCAAGGGAGCTTACCGTACCCAAACACGTAGCAAAGAGAGGGCCGAAAGAAAGGAACTTGGCACCCTCTCTTTGCTACGTGTTTGGGTACGGTAAGCTCCCTTGGGCACATACGTCTGCATACGGCTATGTTTGAGCGCTGCCAGTACCTTTGTTGGACTTAACTATATGTGAAGGTGCTTTTAATCAATGAATATTTTCCAAATGACAGCGTGAAGAGGCTAGTCTGTCTAATATCTCGAAAATGTTTTGATATTCTGTGAGCGCTTAATTATTCAAGTACATAACATAATTTTGTCTTTATCTCACAAAAACGCACAAAGCCATGGATGCAATACACGCCTACACGAAATCCTTTTTTCTCTTTGTATATCGACTTTTTACAGGTTACTCTCTGGCTAAACAAATTATCTTAATCTCCAGCTCCCTGTACCAAGCCGCAACCTCATTTATGCAAAAGAGGAAATAAATCTTACAAGTAAGACGTCTCCGGCAATAAATTTTGAAAATATACAGCTCCAAGTTCAAGTCACGTTTAATGGTTTGATTTGATCCCATTTATTCATGCTCCTTTTTAGGTAAATGTAAAACGTTTACTTTTTGGTCAGACCATAAACTGCAATCCTCCCCCCCCCCCCACCACCAAAAAAAAAAAGAACGTAAATGGACATGTAAGTACATCTTTATTATCATTAATAGTTATTTCAAATTAAACTTCCGAGCCACTCGGTTTTAACAATAACACCTGTAATTTATTGGGGGAGGCGGTAGAAAGAACAATGTGAGTAGGAAAAGATTTTGTTTTAAGTCTTGGCGGTGATGTAATAGAAACAGTGACGCATATATTATCTATAAGCTACACTGGTTTAGAATGAAGTTTAGCTGTTTTGAACTTTTGAGAGAGATTTATGTACTAGGATTCGATACAATAAATATCTTCATGCACTATTACAGCAAGAGTGCAAGAGATTCGGTAGTTTCTTAACAGATTGCTTTCTCTGGTTACAAATTACAATTCTTCTAGGAAGAGCTTTTGCCACCTTCCTCGGAATCGATCTAGAACCCATTCATTCACACTCTTGAATAAAAGACACTAATGCATTTGTCTTTTGTCCAAGAAGCTGCATAAGTTAAAACCACACGGAGCCTGAATCAAAGTGACAGCTGCAGACGGTTTGTGAAAATTTGTTACTAACTGCGCAGTATTTCGATCGCTGGCGAGGTTTTGCGATCTGTAAAAGAGACAGAAGCATGAAGCATCCCACGAGGAATTGAATTCTTCGCTTTCTCTTGGGATATGCGGAACACATCTGCTGTGCACCTCTAAATCGATGGTGCAACAGATTGATGCATAAAGACAACAATAACAGCAACAACAACAATCACGCTAACACGCTATAAGAGGCAACGTATAGTGTCTGTTAAACCTCACTAGTCGATCAAATAGCATTGTGTTGTCTGATCCTTCCACAGTCAGCAGCGTATGTGGCTGTACTTGCAGACTTCAGACATGAAGCAAGGAAACACGAAACAACTTTGCACCCACTCATGCAGCCTCGCGCGCCCGCCCACGCACGTACCCATAGACAAACCATACAGCAAGAGTCTGAGGACAAATCGCTGTATTTCCCCATCTTTGTTAGTTTCTCCAAAGAAACCAACTATATAAATATTTTGTTGTGAGTTGTTAATATTTTCTACAGCACTTCAGCCCTCTTTCCTTTAAGCAGTTTTTAATTCTATTGGGCAGGTAACAGACGTGCTCAGATGCGATAAACAAATGTTATTTAATACAAATCTGCCATGGCCGAGAATTTCTGTTCTAAATGATCTTTACTGCAGCTTAGCCGTTTGTGTGAGCTGTTTGTTGGGGGGGGGGGGGGTCTTTTCTCCGATTTCTCCACGAGCTTTCAAAAAAATGAATGCCCTATGACTAAGTATTTTCTATGAAGAAAATACCTTAAGAATCTTTTGGTTTTCTTTACACAGAAACATTGTTTGAATCCAGCAATGCTGAAGTTCTAGCTAGAGAAAGGTCTGCATGTCAAGTTTTCCCCAAAGAGAAAATTTGTCTCGAGACAAAAGAAACTCTTCAACTCCCAGTCGAACAAAAATAACAAATCCCAATATCCTGACTACGCCAGCATCGTGGTCGGCGGGTAACCAGTAATCAAGATTTTAAGAAATTGCCAAGACATTTTGTCTCCAAGTCCTTTTGTCGTTGTGCCCATAAACCATTCTGATAAGGACATGAATGATGACTAAAGAATGCAGACGGTAAATTGAGGCGGAAAGAAGGACAAGAGACTGGAAGGGAGTTAGCCAAGATGTCTTTTAGTGCACACTCGCACGATTTGTGTTTTGTCATGTGTGGGCAAGCAAACCCTGACACGCCCACAAGGAGAAGTACGGAATGCTGAAAACGGATTCATGGTTGCCTAATGCGATAGTTCTAAGGTAATCCAAAAAAAAAATCTTCAGATGGAGAAATGTTTGCATTGTTTCTAGAATGAGCAGCGCTTCAGAAAATTGTTCACTCCGCCTCAGAAATGAGCTCCGAGAGATACATAGCGCGGGGAGGGCCTGCCGCGGAGCAACTCTCAAACAATAGCGCCGTCTTCCGCAGGGCGTGTCGTTGCAGTTTTCCTTCGTCGTGGTGCGTAGACCAAGAAAAGCACTCAGGATTTGTCGAGGCGATACTACCCACTGCCAGGGTTGTAGCAGCAGCACGGAAATAATAGACATGCTTTTATAGCGCTATCGTGCTATACAAATCTATGCATATCTATGCAGGTTTACAGGAGGATCAAAATGGGGAACCAGAACTAGACATTGTGGAAAATATACCTTAGAACTTGTACAAATGCAAATTCGACAAAAAGCAAAGAAACGGTACAATAACTAGCAACAAAGAAATTAAAACTCTTCAGGCATTTTGACGAACGTTGTCGAAGACTTGACCGGGTCTGGAAGAAGCAAATCGTTGACACTCAGTTAAATTCTTTTCAAAGACAGGAAACTTACAGCTAACGTGCACAAAATGCGTACGAGTTCGGATGTAACTCTGGAAGAATCGATGAAATCCGACATTTTGAGGCCGAAGAAGATTAACACACGACAATACTAAAATAGACAAAAGTTACATGGGAGAGGTAAATATTATTCATTTTTAAAAATGAATTTATAATTCCAGTACTGCATTGAGAGGGAATATACCCCTACCGCTTAAAAAAATAATTTAGTTTTGTCACTAGCAGTATGAAACCTAAAGAGATTTCTTTCATTTTTGTTTATTGGGGAGGGGGTGTTGCTGTAGTTACGGATTTTGTAGTTCATTAGCCATGTTATCATTTTTGTTTGCAGCAATAGCTATACCCTATTTTACAAGTGTCCAATTTATAATTCTTTAATGACTAGCATACTTCTGAACAAATATGGATCAAATAAAGGGATTCTGGAAACAAATAGATCGGTTTTTAATAAGTCGATCAGCTTCATGTTGCTCATGAATGTTGTTAAAACGACTCGTTTAAAAAAAGCATGCTGTCAAAGGTAGATGAGTGCAGGCAAACATCGTTTACTAAAGTGTTTTTATAGAATGTGGGCTACGAAATGTTGATATAAACATATAACTTCCTCTGCTCCATTCCTGTATCTGTCCCTATCTCTACACAGATTCTAAAGATTTACACATAACTTAGGCATTTACATTTATATTTTCATCTACAACTGCAAACGAAGAAATGTAATGTGTCCTGGCTTCAGAATGTGTCTGAGGTATAACTTTTTGTCATGGTAATTAAAAAAATATCCCAGATATTATGGCCTCAAAGGTGGATATGAGTATACTGAGGTTTAATTGACTACCTTTAAGCTGCAGATACAACTTTGGTTCTATGCCAGACGTTCGATTCAGACATAATGTCTGCTTGTATGGATACAAACCTCTTTGTTTTTCCCCTTGCCTATCGGACTGTCTTCCCGTCTGCATAGAGTTAACTATAATATAAAACAATGAATTCAGGTTTTGCACTAATGTGTAACATTTATTTGGTCTGAAAAGTTGGTTACATTCTTATTTCATAGTTGTAGCACTTTTCATACGAAAGAATAAACTAGAAGTAGTGAAGTCCCGGGGCCTTTGACAACTGTCTGGAAGAAAATAATAGACCTGGTCTCGAGGTCTATAACAAATGTCCAGTGGGAGAAATTAGACCTAGTCCTGAGGACTTTACAACTGTCTGAGACCACAGCAGACCTTGCCCTAAGGTCTTTGGAAAAAATGCCTGGTAAGAAAATGAAAAAAAAGCACGTGACAGCCTCCTGGAATAAAACGTAAGCTGAAAGACAGCAAATCCAGTTCTAGTTTTATCTGCTTTTGTTGTCCTGATGACCGGGTGATTCCCCGAAACGTTGACGTTGTTTTTGTTAATTTTAGCTTGGTTAAGTTACTTTCTTGTCACCTTATGCCTGGTAGGGCAAACTAAAACTAGTCCCGCTACAAACGCTTGGATAACTAAACAGCCTGGACACCGCGAGGGCACTGTAGTTAATGCTTAGGGTCTCGGTCAGTACGAAATAAGACAAAAAGCATAATACGTCGGAACTAAAAGCAAAATCATTCTGACGTATGACGTCATCGGAGCGAAATAAGGAAAAAGAAATCTCGGAAACTAAGTTAGATGCTCTAAAGCGTACGAACGCACACAAGAGCGGGAACAAAGTCAGCTAAATCTGATTACGGGATAGGGTAAGAATTTCATAACCATCAAGCATTGAAGCTTTAACGACACAGGAACGAACCGCCGCTGCCAGAAATTAACCTCATAACCCTGTTTCCTCGAGTTTCCCAGGACCCTCGAGTGCATTTAGCTCTTCCGCGGAACACCACTCCAAGTGGCGTATACGCTGTGACTCTCTTTCTTCCAAAGTCGTTACAGTGCCTGTCACGAGAGGTACATCGCTTAAGGGGTTGGCGAAAATCACATAAGCGGGCAAATGGCTCGCAGTTGGATTGGATTAAGCCAAAGAGCGCCAATATTGACGGCCCATAGAAAACTGTTTCACACTATTGCGTCGGCAAAGTTTGCGTAAGCAGCGCGTGAACACCCCCTCGTCCAGAAGATCAAATTTTCGTAAGCAGTGCAAAGATCCCCGGTCCACACTTGTCATGACGTCAAAGCCGCCAATGCAGAAGCCTAAGCTGTAAACTAAGGGATCTCTACCCCTTGAGAGACATGGGATTAATCATGTGTCCTCCTTCGATATTCCTCCGAAAGAGGTTAATTCTAAATGTCCGCAGACATGATAGCTCTGCACAATATGGAATAGTCTGGTCATGTCTTCACAACATATGTCCAATCTTGTGTCTGTGTTCCGCTGTACGTATGAACTAAGGACACAGTTATATGCCGAAACGGACAAGAAGGTCAGACCTTCTGATCTTTTTCTTTAATTTTAGAGATCAATTTCAACCAAAAAGTCTTGACCAACATCTGCAGTCAGTCCAATAAACGTTGTATCTTTAGAACATGGCATCCACAAAAAATGCGTCAAAGCTATAAGACATACCTCGACATGGATAAATCCCTGGCCATCAAACACGAAGTTGATATTTTAAACATTAAAAGGAGGGTTGCTGATAGACCAGAGTGAAGGGAAAGCTCAGATGCTTTGTCTGTCTTGATTTCCTGACTCAGTGGACAATGACGGGGACGTTTCTCACGACGACGCCATTTTCCCCATCGGCTGACACAACTTTTGTTCCAGATGTATAAAGGCTTGTCCTTGCTATTCAGAATTTTACGAACAGCATGTGAAAATTGATCCCTTGTTTTAGTTTTATTTAGTGAACATCTTCAATAAAATACTTTAGAAATTCTTGTTTCGTGAGCTGTGTAGATTTTCTCTTCCGAGAGAGCTGGAGACATCTACTATACAAAGATATTCTGATGACTGACATGATGATGACAGCTACGATGATAACGACAATGAAGATGATCCCGAGAGAAAATTCGGAGTTTCAGAGAAATTCCGTCTGCATGTTTGTCTTTCTCTCTGTTCACCTTTCAAATGAATAATGCGCAACTGTAAATGATTTAGATGTTTTCCATTTTTCTCATGGCGGACTCAGCACGCCTTTGTTAATAGTAACGCGCTCGTGTGTAAAATTAACTTAACTATATTTCCCAAGTAGGTAAATATTCTGAATTTTTTTAATCTAACAAACACGATCTGAGTTTCAGCAGTTCAGGGAGGCAGAAAAACCGCTTTATCAGAAATAACAATGCTGTATTTCGTTGTTGCAGGGGAACTCTGTTCCTCTGAGAGTTGGACATTGACCTGACAGATGACAGTGCGCGGGGGTGGGTGACCTCACTCATCCGTGTGCAAATGTGCGCGCGAAAGTGAAGTAGCTTTAAGTCAGAATTCTTTTATTTTCGTTGGACAGCACGTGCTTCCAGCTTGTGCACCCTTTTGATGACTAATAGCAAGATGACAAAAATAAACATGAAAGAGCTGTTATTATTATTATTATTATTTGTGTACCGTTGTGTGTGAAAGCGTATTTACCAGAGTTACACAGCTTTCTGTTGACTGGAATAAAGTACGCTTAATCGCACTTTACTGATTTGTTTTTTAATTAGCCTTCTATATGGATGTTGTTATGTCAGAGATAGCTGTTGTAGGAAGAACCGAAAACTCAGTGATTGGTAATGAAATTATTCCCAGACATAAAACTAAATTTTCCATCAGTCTTCGAGGTTATCGTCTGTGTCCCTAATTACTTCGTTAATAAACTTATTTCATTTTTTTCTGGGATGCTTATTCTAAATTGACCTGAAAGTTTTATTTGAATTCGCTGTCCCTACTAAATATAGTGCTAGAATCTGACGTCACATCACGCTATGTTTCCAGCGAATTTACCTCAAAGTTAATTACGTATATGCTCAATAAAAGAGGTTGAGAACAGCGTGAAATAATAGCGATTTCAGATTTAGAAGACCTGAAGTGCACGATACCTGTTCGGACTTATACAGAGCTATGAAGGTGTTTCAGGGTGTTAAATTTGCCTTCATCAACTTATATATGGTTTGCATTTTCAAACCACTGCAGGTTTTTAAGTACTGTAAAGGCTTAGGTCTCGCAAGAATTTACTGATCGCCGAAGATTTCGGTTTGGTTTGCAGATCATAGAGTCAAGTGAAGATTCAATAAAATAGAACCTCTCAAGTCAGCTCTAACCTTTAATGCCATTTTCACATGCGTGCGTCATTTCTAGATTTTTTTAAACAATCACAACCAATAATTCATGCATTCCAAAAAAACCCACTAACAAACAATACAAAGGTCTGGTTCATCCATTCAATAATCGATGCTTTCATGAGTTGTACATGTATCAGCATGAAACAATGACACAGAGTGATAAGCCTTTAGAATAACAGCGTAGACAACTCGATAATGACAACTTAAAAGATAGCAAAGGGCTTAGCATCTGCTCAGCTCAACCCTAGCCTGAGTGTGTTACAATCACCCTAGCCTGAATGTGTTACAATCACCCTAGCCTGAATGTGTTACAATCACCAAATGCTGTCAAGACGAAGATCATGCTGACTAGGTATCTGATTATCTCGACTGCCGCATTGCAACCCATTTGTGGTAGGTCACTTTAGCCGTAAACGACAGGTAACCGGCTTATAGTCGCTGGCTTGCGTAAATACATTCTTCAGCAGAGTTTTTTTTTAATTTTTACCTTTACAGAAATTCTATTGCTAAACATTCGCAGCAACACAAGCCTTGTGTCGTCTGCCAGTGGTGTCCGAATTGGCCCATGGATGTGAAGAGTAAACGCTTTAATAATTTGTTTGTCACAGGTGGACGAATGACAAAGTGACAACGAGCCAAATTATACATATATATCTAGATATAAACACAGGGATAGTAGAAAATATTATTTGATTTGTACGATGCCTTCTTTCAGGACGATGTCTGAAAAGAAAGAAAGAAAAAGAAAGGAAGAAAAATGAAGGAAGAAAGATCTGCATCAGAAAGGTCCTCCGGAATGGGCGTAAACTAAAAAAATTAGAAAGACTGAGAAAGATGGCGCGGTCAACCAAAGACACAAATATTTACCTGAGGTCGAAAGTCAAAAGTTTGTGCTGTCCAGGGCAGGCTACCCGCACGAAACGTCCTGTCGTCTGAAGCCAAGCGCGAGTGCGGGTGAGCGACACGACAAGTCCAACCAGCGAACCAGCTGCTTGCGAAGGTCTCCAATCAAGGCGCAGGTCCTGGCGACGGTTCTAGACAATGCGCGGGGCTGTTGAGTGCTGGGCCTTATATCGGACACCGTTACAGCATGCGCCAGGCTTGGCGATGGCTTGTTTTTTCCTTTCCACCTCCTGTTGCCACGTGTGAGGCGGAAACGTTGGGTCCAGAGAAAGTTAAAAATGTGTGCCTGTCATACTGTCGCCTGGTGGCGCTCGCAACACTCCAGGCACCTGAGTGGGTGATCTCTGTCCTAGACCGCAGTGTGTGGAGGTGGCGCGGGAACCAGTGAGATGTGGGTCCAGCACTGAGTGGGTGATCTCTGTCCCAGACCGCAGTGTGTGGAGGTGGCGCGGGAACCAGTGAGATGTGGGTCCAGCAATGAGTGGGCCGCGACTGCTCCCTCAGGAATCCAGCACCTAGCAGTGAGAGGGGGGAAATGGAAAGGGTAGGGGTGGGAGGTTGGTAGGAACAACAAATGCACGATGGGTAGAGGGTAGGAACATAAAGCGCCGAGTGAAAGTTTTTGTACAACTTGCCGGTGGACGAGAAAAAAAGTAATTGATATGAACACAATGATGTGTACATCAGCTGTGTTTATGCGTGTATGCAGAGCAGTCTAAAAGTGCCGTCCAAAAGGTTACAGTAAAATTCTGCACAGCGATCCTAACAACTCAATCATCATAACATTAAACTGTGTGGGGATAGTGGGGGGAACGGAGAGAGACGGAACAAAGGGGACGAGAAAGAACAGGAAAAGAACAGACATATTTACAGATGGACCAAGGGACAGACAGGACAGGACAGAACGGGATGGGACGGGACAGAACAGAACGGGACAGACGAGCATGTGTACTTGGGCAACGGTGTGATGTGTGTGTGTGAGTGCGTGTGTGTGTGTGTGTGTGATGTGCGTGCGTGCGCGTGTGTGATGTGCGTGCGTGTGTGATGTGCGTGTGATGTGCGCGCGTGTGTGATGTGTGATGTGCGTGCGTGATGTGCGTGTGTGTGATGTGCGTGTGTGTGTGTGATGTGCGTGTGTGTGTGTGTGTGTGTGATGTGCGTGTGTGTGTGTGATGTGTGTGTGTGAGAGAGAGAGAGAGAGATGAAGGGCTACAAAGAGGGATCAGCTATAAAGAGAAGACACCGAACGACCTGGCGCTAAACAGAACGTTGAGTAATGTCGGTCAGCGACCTTTAAGCCCTGTCCGAGGGCAAAACTATTTTAAAATAATGAAGTAGCCAACAGCAAGTCGCTAATTCCCAAACTAAAAATAATTCTATTCCGTTTTCAAGAGACTATCATTTCAAACCCTAATCAATATATGCATGGAAGGAGGTCAAGTCCATGACATTAACACATGGATGCGGTTTCGTCATCAAGGCTACAACCAATGACAGTTGAGCTGAAAGAACACGGCGTTCCCCATGCCCGTGACACGGCGTGTCCACTGTCCATCAAGATATGAGAAAGTCCTTGTTTAAAGACTTGTATGACGTGGACGGAGGATTTAAAGTAGCTATTTTCTGAGATTTTTTTCCGAATTCGTATTTTGTAACGCACAAAGCAGTCTTTACAAGACGGGGTTGTCTTTAATTGCCGGTCATTTTTTAGGACAGGAAAAACATTTTGGCAGGACGCTGTATTTTTTTCCATTTTCATCCGTCCCACTTCGTGTCTGTCTGAAAGAACAAGCTTCCAACGTGAACACTGCATGGAGAAGCTTAAAAAATAGGCTCTGTCACAGAAATCAATAAATAACTGAACTGAAAAATATTGTCTTTGTCGCTTTATTTTCTTTAAAATTATTTCTTGTATATTGCGTACACAGTAAGACTGTGTGACACTCGGGGATGGTTGTGTTTGGTATCTACAGTGAAGAAGATGTAGCACAAAACGGAGGAACAAGGTGATGATACAAACCTAGCTTAAGAAATTAAATATGAATGGAGGATTAACTGCACACAGAATTAATCTGTGTAGTTCTACTTACATGTTTAACATAAACTCTATACCTGTTACGAGATCTGTGTACTTTCAGAAAATTCACTGGCATGGTAGCGGTGGGCATTTTGACAATAGAATTAGCGGAAGCCCTGATCAATACATTGGGTACAATAGATTTACACGCGTCAGTCGCTGGATTCACCGATCTCTGTGGAACCTTGCACCTCTAGACAGAGCAAGACGTTTACATTCAGGGCCATCTCGCCTAGCTGCGCCTGGCAGAGCGAGCAGATTTCACAGTCGCCAGCGATCCAGTGTCGGGTCCATCACGTGATAGATAGTCGTGTCAAAATCATGGACTGGAAATACGCTGGCCCACTACAGTGATTTACTTTTATTTACTTTGTGAGCCCTGCTCCCCCGCACCAGACGGAAGGGGCTCAACAATATTGTGATGGATTTCAGGAAGCAGGGTGGAAAGTTTCAGAAGGGTTGAGCTTTTAAAAACGAAAAGCACTTGCCTTACATAAACAGGCCAGGAGAAGACTGCCTCTTTCCGTCTTTCGGCTCAGACAGGCGCATCACACTTGTAGTTATAGGAAGCTGCAACTCCTTCTTGTCCTCTTTTCATTTTTATTGGATAAAGCGAGAATAACAGAAGAGAAGAAAGACATATCGAAATATTCTTCATTTAGTTTCGTCCGTCCGTCCGTCCGTCTGTTTGTCTGTTTTGTTCCTTTCTTTTCCTTTTATTAATTTGTTTCTTTTGTTTTCTTTCTTTCCTTCTTTTTTGCTTTCCTTGTTTGACAAAAGCAGTAACAGTAATAAATATATACAAAATATTAGACTACGCACCAAATTGAAGTAAGAATGTTCAAAGATGACTATAAAATCCACATATCATTCCATTATCTAAATGAACAATATCGTGGAATTTGTTATGGTTTCAATCTGCTGTCTCGTAAGTATTTCGGGTAGAAAATAGCACTTGTCCAAAGCAGGCTGCCTACAGCAACAGATCTCTTTGTGAAGATATCGAGAATGAAAAGGAGTTATTCAGAAATGTCTGATGTATTTCTCCACCCAACCACCTTGTCCCGTCCCTCACTCCTTTCTCTCCCCCCTGTCTCCCCTTCTCTTGCTTGCGTCATCGCTTACTCACATTCTCAGACGTACGTGGGTCTGTGTGTGTGCGTCTTCCGTGACTCTCTCCGTCTCTGTGTGCGTCTGTTTGTGTGGAGGCGTGTGCGTGTGTGCGTGGATATGAGAGAGACAGAGACAAAGACTTCAGATGCTCCTCACTCCTATTCTCAAGAGCAAACTGAGTTTGTGGTTGCGACAGTTCCACTGGGCTTGTGATTTCATCACTTCCATTTAAATAATCAAAGACAAAGTATATCTGTGACACTTAACGCCCTATTGCAACAAACTGAACGATAAGCTGAATAGTCGCCATGGGATAGTGAGTCCTGTTCAGTCTACTTTCATCTTTAGAGCGATCGGTTACTTACGAAACATCGTGATCTTTGGCTATAGCGAAACGAGAGACTCGGCGAGTGGAGAGAGAGAAGGAAACAAAAGAGATAGTGAGAACAGATGAATGGGGGGGATCGAGAGAGAACGGGAAGAAATAAGATGACGGAAGGAAGAAGTGGCAGGCTGGCAACCTGGCAGACAAACAGAGAGACAAACACAGAGACAAACACAGAGACAAACAGAGCTTGAAAATACTGAATGCGCGTTAGTGTGTAATATCAATGTTTCTTCATCTTTAATCCCAATATGCAAACCTCATCGTAATCTTTTAGCTGCTAACAACGCTGACTCACGTTTTATGCCTTCATCTCTTTTTCTTTAAAAAACCTCTATGCCTCTACTCTTTCTCTCCTGTGCTCTTTATTATAGTGTACTTGCCTATTGCACATGCGAGGACGCTTGCAAACATATACAACTGTACGCAAGCGCAGCCAGACAGACGATGGGGCTGCTTGGAATAGGAAAGGCGGCCTCGTTATCCCACTCAGACTTGGAATGACTGGGATTGCGCGACTGAGCACTGAGCGCTATGAAACTGTCTGGGTTGTCTTGGATTATTAGGAGATGAACTAACAAGGTACTATTATTCTACTAACACAGTACCTAGCATGGCAGTAGTAACTACCAAAGTCCTAACATAGTAACTAGCATAGCACATCCACTAGTACATAATAAGTCAAGACGGGGATTTGTGTACAATGTGGCGTGTGCGTGTGCGTGTGCGTGTGTGTGCGCTCGCACTTATACGCGTGTGGGAGGATGTGCGTTTGAGTGCGCTCGTGCCTGTCTGTGTGTTTGTACAATTATGTGTGTGCAGCCCCGGCTACGCTCGTTTTGTTAGGAAGAGCAGAGAACAGAAAGCAGGCAAATAAAAATGTATCACCCACACATCGTAACCAAGATTTTCTCTCCAGCTGCCATCGCTGCCCCTCACAAACAGCAGTAACAACAAAAACATGTAACATGTGGGCAACTACTAACAACAAAAACATGTAACATGTGGGCAACTACTAACGACAAAAACATGTAACACGTGGGCAACTACTGACAACAAAAACATGTAACACGTTGGCAACTACTGACAACAAATAATACTAACAACAAAAACATTTAACATGTGGGCAACTACTGACAACAAATAACGTCTCAGAAGCCACTCGAGAGCTTTCGGTATCTGTAGCACGAATTTGCGGGAAAGCAAAAATGAATGAAAATAGTTTCTTCCGGTTGTTGATTGGCACCGCCAATAAACGGTCATTAAGACTTTAACGAAGAAAAAAAGAAAGAAAAAAAAGAAGGAAGGAAGGAAAGAAAGCATCATATGTGGTCAAAAGAAGAACTGAAGAAGACAAGATGAGTTGCGCATTAGTGAAAATAAGCTCCCTTCTTATGTCTCCAGAATAGAGCCATCTCCCTAGGAACTACCACGGACTCATTCTTCTGGTTAGGATATTCTCGTCCTGCCAGAATGTTCTCTGTCTGCATCACTATATATATGCGCGCATTGACGCATTGTCGCCGTGAGGCCGTTTAATTGTTGCCGGGAACTATTTTCTCTGTACCCAAAGCAGCGTTCATGCACAGTCGTGCTGCTACACCGTCTGCAAGCTGCAAGCCTATTGACCGTTAACGCGTTTGCACATCGTTAGCAACGACACTGTGGACAAACCCGGAGCGTAATCACGCAAAAAATAGGCAGAACCAGACACTAACTAAATGGAACCAGAGCAGCAACATAAAAAAATAAATAAATAAAATAAAGACAGATTAGGCACGGCACATCCTACAACCCCATCCTTCGGGGTCTAAACTCGTTCAACAAAACACTGCATCATCGCCGTTGGTGAAGACCTAAATGTATTTCGTGTGCTTTTTAGCATCATCATTTGTTATATCTAAACCAGCTTTATGAAGCTAATCACGCCATTAGTGGGGCAAAAAACACGGTTCATATCCCAACTTGTCGGAGTCGGTTAAGCATGACAACGACAGACAACCATGCCTGAAACATTTTGCGGAGCACCGCTTAAACAAAAAATGACTTGCACAGAGAAAGAATACTAAGTTGCGATCGGTAGCCACTAATTGGTCAATTTCACAGTCTTTCGCGTCTTTGCATTTTTTTCATTTGCGAAAAAACTCAAAAATGGCTGACAGAGCATGTTGTTCCACCAGGAAACACTGTGCGGTCTCGTCATTGTCTAAAGCTGAACGGACTTACATGGTGTGAGTCAGTCGACAAGCCCCCACGCAATCCACCAGCACGGTCCACAACGTGCGGAAGATGCCAGTTGGGAAGACAAATAAATCCTGATCAATCTCTAAATCATAACAAGCAAACAAGTAGACGAACGAACGAACGAACGAACGAACCAACCAACCAACCAACCAACCAACCAACCAACCAACCAACCAACCAACCAACCAACCAACCAACCAACCAACCAACCAACCAACCAACTCGCTGACTGACTGACTGACTGACTGACTGACTGACTGACTGACTGACTGACTGACTGACTGACTGACTGACTGACTGACTGACTGACTGACTGACTAAAAACTTTGTGAAACGAGACTTTTAAGGCATTGAGGAATGTCGGTAAGCTAAATGCATCTTGACAAGGTTTAAAACTTGTACTAGGATGGAAGACTTGATAGTGATGTACTCTAAATGTTTTTAATACTAAATTCATGTAAAAAGTGTTAAAACAGGTGCAAAGTATTTGCTGTGTCCGTAAATAGTATTAAGATGTGTGCTACGTGTGTTTTAAGTGCTTTTAGCATGCCCCTACTTGACTGAACACTTCTGACACACATTTGGTACATTATCAGAACACCATTTATAAATTTCCCGGCCATTCGAACACTTTCGAGAACACATACCAGAACACTTTTACACTAGTTTAGCGCCAACACATCTTAAGCGTTCTAGATCAATGTAAAACTCGTTCTGTGCCGGTAACAAAATAATTGTTCTAACTTGAACATATCTTTTTGACAGTGGCATAACGTTATCACTAATGATGTCTTTGTGACGTTTTAATCACCAGTAAAAGCAGACTACAGGGTATATGTAACTAGAAATATGTTTGTAAAATAAATCTAACCACTCAACCAGTCGATCGGTCGGTGGGTGAGGAAAATGACGCGAGAAAGCAGTTAAGCTGACGCGGGGATTCGCTTAGAGCGTCATTGCATCAGGGCAAAGGTAGTTTTTGCTTGTTGTTTGTTTGAGTTTTTAGACACACTTAACATGTAGCAAGAACACATTACTCTGTGGTTTGTGCCAAGCTCAGTTCTGACTGACAATGAAAGTGTAAGAACTGAGTGCCTAACAATAATAACAGTTATATTCAACTGGAAATGTTGAAATTTTCGCACTTGATTCTTACACTTCATTAGAGTCTAAGGCAAGCCGACAAACTGTTCTATAATTTATTTCAAATATTTCAGTAAGTGTGCAGCGTCGAACTTAAAGTATTTGGGTTCTGTGGTCTGCAATTCTGCAGGGAAAAAACTTTCTTGCTTCTTATTTCCCGAAAGAGTTTCGGAGAACCAAGAAAAGGGGGGACAACTCGTGAGCAAATTGTCAACAAAGCCCAAGAAGACTAAGAATGGGGTTGCTGTGAGGACGAACCAAAGAGCTGTCTAATTCTTGTGACACCTACTGACACAGAGGATCTCTAGAGAGATCATGAATAAGAATATTTATTGATTTAAACCTTCAGACGTAAGGAGCAAGAGAATTGCCAAAAGAAAGAGACGATACAGCTGGAAGAACATCCGAAGGACAGCTTGCATAAGCGTCGGTAGATCTCGCCTTCAAGTCATGAATGCGGTATAGACCCTTACACTCTGAGTATTTACGTGGATCTTAAGAAATGGAGAGGATACACGAAACTCTATGCGACCCGGCCCAGAACTGTAACATCACACATGACTTCCTGGAAATTTTAACTTTTCCGAAACAAATTGAATTCAAGCCATCAGTCAGTGCTGTTTAGTGAAATGCGCCGGTCATGCATAAACCCAGAAGAATATACATGTAATATACTTTTACTAAGATCAAAACCAGTCAAACCTAGAAGATATAAAATACTTCGACGTCAGAAAATTTTGTAACAAAATCCGAACAATAATTCTATCTTGTGAATAACAGTATAATACCTTTTCTGAGATGTGGAAATTATTCCTGATGAAACATAGAAACACACAAAGTAGTGATTTAAGGGAGAGTTAACACTCATCCTACGAAGCAGAAGGAGGTGGCGCAGTGGGGTGTAGGGGTGTGAGTGGGGGTCCTTGTAACTAAAGTTCAAACAGAGGCGAGTTGTCAACTGGAATTACCCTAATTAACATGTTGCCACAGAAATCGATCATTAAAATAAAATACTCAAGGTGTCAAATGCGAATCACGCGTACCTGGATCACTAAATTAATTCTGTTAAAAACTCAGTGGCAGTAGTACTAAGGAGATCGTAAAAACGTAGACAGTAGGGGCTGCAGATACAGCCAGTCCTGCGGGTTTATTACCACGGCCAGTGGAGAAGACTATCAGCGAAGACAAAGATTGCCTGCACGTCAGCCAGATAGAGCAGATGTGGTACTCACGACAGCCCCAGGCAGAAAATTAGGTCTCGTGTACACTCCCGTTAAAGTACCGCCCAAACACGTGATGACCGATCGCACTAACAGCGCAAACACTCGCTGACACCTTTAACGGGCCAACGTTTGCCGACGAAAGTTGTCGAGTGTGTATGCGCACTATTTCCGCATTTTCCGAAGGTGGACAGTCGACTGTACGCAAGTAATGCCGGCCTCATACTGTTTGATAAAATCAAAGAAAAACGGTGTAAAGAACTTGCCCAACTGTCTCCCACATAGGAACCATTTAACTTCGATCTGGAGATTTTTCCCACAGACGGTTGGGTGAAGTCTTTTAAGCGACTGTTTTCATTCGATTTAATCCAGCAACGTGAAATATTCGATTCAGTCGAACAACAGGAATCCTAATATTTAGTCGAAAAACATGAAAGGGGAAAACCACTTAACCAACCACATCCTGCTGGATGGTCGACGGTTTGAGGGAAAAAGTGCTTCCACCATAGTTTTGTCAGCCGTTTTTCCCCTGCAGGGAAGAACGAAGAACCAAACGAACATGCCGTGTATTGTTTATCATCACCTACCTGTGTTTAGTTACCTGTTTTGTACCTTGGGATAATGGACTTTTAGCTAAGGTTATGCTTTTGTGCGAAAGAAAGAAAGAATAGACAAGAAAGAAAGAAGAAAAAGTATCAGTCAACCAATCAGACAACAAACCTTCAAACGAAGGAAGACAGAAACAAACGAAGATATTGAAGAAGAAATGGGGAAAATCTATGAAGATAATAAATGTCTAGATTTTTGTATTAAGAATCTCAATGGTTTTTGATAATTATCCAAGGTTGTACATGCCGTGAGCGTAATGGAAAGTTAAAATTAAATTTAATGCACAGCTGAAAATTCAAAAAGGCATGACTTGATAAGGAGAAGGGGATAAATAGTAAAAGTTGTGAAACACTTTATTTATGAACCTTGATTAGAAGCGTTGTGTCACTACTTCCAAAATGGGCGAAACCCTTTAAATCGTCCTTATCCTGCCATACACTGTTTATACTCTCCCGAGATATTCAAGCACACCCTGGCTAAACTTCCGTTTCTCTGAGAGACTGTCTGTAGGCAGCAGGGAATTCATATGTCTGGATACAGGGATACGATAAAACCGTTCGGATCATAATTTCCAGTTAAGAAAATATCGTAGTCCGAAATGCCGCAGTTTCCATCTGGATTCTCTGTGGAACTGTCCAGCCGAGCAAAAGCAGTTCAGTCGAGAGGAAACAAAGGAAGGAAAACGTTTACTGTGTTTGTGCATGTGTGACTCTGTATCTGTCCTTCTCATTCTGTCTTGCAGTATAGGTTTCTTTTTCTCTCTGCGTGCATGCGTATTTGCAGATGTAAGAAAAGTATTCCACTGATCTTCGAGAAGCGTCCAGAGAAATATTCCACAATTTTGTCAGGGTCGGGTTGCTTGGGAGTTCTAATACCTGTCCATCGGTAAAGGTGTACGTAAAATACACAGGGCGAACGGGCCTTACCACCGCAGGCACGCGCGCACGCACGCACGCACGCACACACACACGAACGTACGCACGCACGCACACACACACGAAAGTACGCACGCACGCACAAACACACGAACGTACGCACGCACGCACATAACACACACAAACGCACACACAGAGAGATACTAGCGAGAGGGAGAAAAAAGATATGACAAAGAATTCGAAATTGGATAAACACTGGCATTTAAAAAAAATTATAAAAAACTCAAAGATTACGCGTAGTTCGTTTTTTCTGACGGATGTGGTGATGCTGATGGTGATAGTATTACTAGCGGAGGCAGTGAGCTCCGTGCAATCAGCAAACGCACAAAGCTAAATGTGAAATATCTACAAAAATAAAGTTTAGCTAACTTACTATATGTAGACAACAAAGGATCTTCTAAGATAAAAGAAATTTAGACAAAACAGACATTTCGGGGCAGTTCTCCTTTTATCAGGACACAAAATAAACACAGATTAACTAGTAGAAGACTGCACATATCTGTACACAGAGTATTTTTTGGACACAACCTTTTTTTAAAAAAAAGTTTGTTACAGAAAAAGAGCAAGTAAAACTCTCACAACTCGCTTTGGGTTAGGACTGCATGATATGAACGATAACAGAAACAATATCGCAGCAACTGATAAAATAATTGTCGAAGATATGTCTGTGATCGTAATGAGAAAGCGCGAGGTGGGAAGGAAAGGTTGATGGAGACGGAGAGGAAGGGCCTAGTACCTGCCCCTCACGCGCCTGTTAGTGGGTCAGGTCACGTGGTGTGTCACGACGCGCTGAAAGCTATTTGTACAGTGCCGACAGCCACATTCAGTCGCGTTCGGGAGAATAAACAAACACATAGCACGTGATAAATGGACGGCGGCTGGCCCGACGTACGCGCCTGAACACCTAGCCTCAAAGTAACAGATGCCTTGTATAGGTCCGTCCGTCCGTCCGTCCGTCCGTCCGTCTTTCTTTTGCAACGTCTGCAACTTTTGCATAGCGGGGATATGGTTGAACGAAGTTCTTATTCTTGGGTAAACCTTCCACTTCCCTGACGAAAATAAGATCTTCACGCCTGCGCCTTACAACCATCGAGCGTGCTGTTCATGAACAGGCAGCCGAGTAATACTATATATATATATAAAGAGCTACAAATGCTTAATGTGGAAAGGCCAGTTTAAGAGTCGGTAGAATCCAGACAGGAGACACAATGGCAAAAATATCTAAAGGGACGTGCGAAATCATAGAATAAGCTTTCGTTAATGCTGACGTCAAATTTCAAGTACTAGAAAGCAGTGGAATCAATTCTTGAAGATTGTGTCCAAGGAAGTTTTCAAACTTCAGACTGCCCCTCGTATAAATTTTTCCTCCTCGTTCACACACACACTCTCTCTCTCTCTCCTCTTCCCATCTTCTAAAGATAGCCACACAGCTGTCAGTTTTTGAACTTTTCTTCGGGGCCATGATTTCATTGGAGAATTACGTATGTTACTTAGCCCGTCAAACGGACAGCTGTTTTTTTCCGCGATTAGAATCGAGTGCAACTTAATAGCCCCCATGTGACGATAGCTTGAAGTTAAAGATGGCCGGTCTGGGACTAATTCAACAAACTCCACCGTCACCAACTGTACTTCAGCTGTCCACTCGTTCTGTTAGGCAGAATAAAAATGTTTAGCTTGACTGTCACAGTCTTGAGCATTTTTTAATCCCCCCCCCCCCCCCCCCCCCC
>SMGT01000963.1:55280-85813 GCA_004794575.1 Lanistes nyassanus | reverse complement strand
ACCCCCCTCCCCCCACTTCAAAGTTTTATGGAGAATGTTTGTGTGCATTCGTGATATGTAAATCAAAAAACAAACTCACATTTTCATGTTCATAACAACTTAAAACGAATAGGATGTAAAGGGAGAAATTTTTTTCTTTGTGGAAGCGATTTCCCTAAGCAGTTGTTGGGTCAATAAGCCTGCACGCAAAGGAGACCTTTCAAATTTCAAAGCCACTGAATACTTAATATCCCGAACCGAAAGACGTGAAACAATTTAAGTATTCATGCAGTTTCCTGCACTACTTTCTGCCCCGCCCTTTTGTCTGCGCTTGCACGTATCTGTACGTGTGCATGCGCCCATAATATACTCTCACGGGCATATTCTCCAGGAAAAGGAGAAAAAAGCCAGCCAAGGGAGGGAAGGAGAGAAAGAGGGCGGGGATGGAGGTTGAAAGAGGTCGCTATTTCAAAAGATCTGTTTTCGTTCAAGTATATCCATAATAGGGTGTGGGCACATATCTGCTTGCTTGTTACGTGTGTAAACTATAAATGGCCTTCTCATAAGGTTCGAAGACATTAAGAATTAAAGCAAACATATCTATTAGCAGTAAACAAAAAACGAAGAGGCCGGAACGGAAACAACTCAGACTTGAGTGTTTTCCCTGCAGTGCAGACTGTTGCTTTTGCTATAATCTCACTCAGTCACTGTGGGAAAATGTGCGTTACGTCTTTGCTCAACTCACATTTGTTTTTCGCGCAGTTTCTCCTCTCGTTCTCAGGTCTGGCGTCTCTTTATCGCGTTTCCTCTTCCCGCCCTTTCCAATCGTTTCTGCTGCTGTGTCTGGGTATGCAAAGATTTTTTTTTTTAATGTTGTCTATTCGTGATGCACGAGTACACGCGCGCACGGAATACTCAATTCCTTTATCGAAAAGAAAGTGATATCCCTCCCTCTGCCCACTACACATAAAGCGGATGACCAAGGCCGAAGAAGAATAGCGAAACAGCAAGTGGGTGCGAGGGCAAGGGGGGCAGATGACGTCAGCTACACGTGACCCGAAAGGTTCTACCACGTGAGCAGGAGTCATATTTAGGGCGACCGCAGAGAGTTTACAGCTGCACTGGGATCGCCATCATTAGCGAATCCGATGATGCTTTAAAACACAACAAATCAGAGCGCGGCTGTCAGCAGGACACTCAAGCCCGCCGACGTCAGTGCCAGGCGATGGCGCTGCTAACCTGTCAGGACTGTTAGACCAAAGAGGTCGTTTTCTGGCACTGAAGTGAAGAACAAGAAATACTTATTTCACTCAAATCACGAGAAGCACCATAAAGGCAACATTATTTTTGCTTTTCATTTTAGATCCCCAAAAACATAACCGTCGTCTCTTCGTAGAATATCAGCAAGTGTTAATGCAATGAGGTGTTCTGTGTTGCCCATTGTGGTACATATCATGTACTCTTCTTTCGTGGCTATAAAGTCAGAAGAACCCCCGGTCCTAGTGAACCCACAAAAGAAAAAAAGAATCTGGGTTGTTTTTTTAGGAGTATTTCACAATTTTATAATTTATGACAATTAAAAATGTCGTTCCAAGTCGTTTCCAGTATACGATTAGAGAAAACTAGATTTTACTTATCCGGTATGATTTCCTTTGTCTTCTTTTAAGTCGCTATACTTCCTTCCGACTTGCGATGAAATTATTTTGAAAATTCTTCATTTTCGGAAAGGATTAAAGAAATACAACTAATAAGTGGCCATACAGCACTGGCAGGAAGCGTATAAAGGGTTGCCGTATGACGGGTTTTGAAGGGACATAACCTCATTGAACGTCATCTGGGAAACCCAGATATGAAAAAAAATGTGATGCTTATACTTGTCGAATAGTATTAGGGCTTTACTGTCTTGTGTGCCATTTCTATTGCTCCGAAACGAAACGGAATCGCGATTAGATATGCGAGTGTGGCCATGCAATTTTGGAATAGCGACTCCAGACCCCCAACCCCTTCGGCGGAACGTGACCTATGTACCGTATTCAGCGCACAGTCTATTCTACTGTGCTACCAAGACGCCTTCTCCTTTGGTCGCGGTAAAGCAGAGCCTAAACAAACAGAAAACCGTAAATGGCATGGAAGAGACTATAACTGCCGTAATAATACCTTCTTCTTGTGACGTACAGGTCACCACCGTACAACAGCGCCTCTTGCGGAAACACGGCGATCGCAAAGGAGATAATCTAATAGCTCTTTGCTGTTTCACGCCGCATTTTTTAACCGGAGGAATTACTGGGTGCCACAATGTTTTCGTGATACTAAAAAAATAAAAATTAGTCCATGTTCAAAAGAGTGATCTATATAGTAATGAAGATGAAGATGAAGGCACGGAGCAAAAACCTTCTAGATGGCGCTGTTATCGACTGCTCCGCTACCGTTTACTATGATCAATAGGGCAGATTATAGCTCTTCCATTTTCATATACTCGTAGCTTACTATAATTTTAGGATCCATCGGCAATTCAACCCCAAACTGGGCTACGGTATGCAGTAGTATAAATGAATGAATGAATCAATCAATCAGTGAATCAATGAATGAATGACGCAGAACAGGTCTAAAAACGACGAAAAGCTAAATATTTTCAGCATTTCCTTTTCATACTACTTTACCTTGAGTTGCCGAAAGGCAGAGGAAGATAAAAATCGAGACCGGAGTTCGGTAGTGGGAGAGAGGGAGGTACAGACAGACGGACCGAAGGAGGGACAAAGAAGGGGAGGAAAGGAAGAAAGAGAGACTTGGGTTAGGCGGGAGGCAGGGGCAGGGGCAGGGGAGGAGGGAAACAAATTGGTGCAGATGGGGATAAAAAAAATGCTACGCAGAAAATAGTTTGGAGGCAGGGACATCGCAGCATTGTACAGTAAGACAATTTTGAAATGATGGGCTAAAACCAGCAGTTATAAGGCAGAGAGGAAAACAGCCAGACGACATTTAGCACCGAAAAAGAGAAAAAGAACACGACGCAGACAGCTTTCTCGAGACACCGGAAGTGATCCCGCAGAGACTCCGTCTGAGCAACTCTCGTTCAAGTCACGTTATGTCTCTTTGCGCGCGAACTCCCTGGGGTTCACCATTTGCTGTCCTTTTGCATATAGTTGGCTGCAGCTGGACGACAGATGAAAAAAGAAACCTTAAAAAGGTTTTTACCCTGCTTCGTGGAAAAGTGTCATTATCTGCATGTAAAACATTTTGCTAAATTTTGTGTGTAAAACTTGTCATTATTTTTCATTGTGCTGTCGGTATTTTTAAAGTGCTTGGTGAGTATCGTCGACACCTGTTCAAACTTCTGTTTTCAAAAAAGTATTTGGAAATACGTACGTATATTTCAGCAGACACATTTGGGCGTCTTCAGTTCCCATCTAAATAGCCACGGCATAGGTCTATTTATCACAGGTCTGATATGTCTTAAAGACAGTTAACTGTTATTTATAAAAACGTTTAGTACCCCCCCTCTCTCTCTCTCTCACTCTGCGCTACACGTCTACGCTGCTGGCAAGTATTTAAAAATATTTCAGTTTTGAGCACTCAGGACTGAAGTGAACTACCCTTGCAGATATCAACACTGGGTGTTCAGTACTGTCAAATCTAGACTTTCAAGCGCTTGTAGATGTGTACAGAGTTGTGGTTTGTGTAACGGAAACATTGTTATACAGTGAACACTTGTTTCCACTCCCTCATCCCATGTTCCAAGGGTTGAATTATAAAAAAAAAAAATTTCACCCACTTGTTTCTGCGTGGCAGTACCGACCATGTGTTCGTCGACTGTGAACCGAAATCTTTCATAAGCAGCGACCTCTGTTGTGAAGAAGATCCTCGAAAGACATGCTTTATGATCGGTGACGCAAAACTGCTGTGCAGTAAATGAACTGCTAGCTGACGTGCAGCCACTGGGTAGCAGTATTTCTGCCTAATTTATTTCTCTGCCCAGGGGAGACATAAACTTAAATAAGTCGCAACATGAGGCGAATAGATGAGGGATGGGGATTTTAACCCTGTCAGCGATTATTTCTGACACAGCGGACAGAATAGAATTGGCAATCAGGTGTGAGAAATCAATAATAATAACATAAAAAATAAACACGAAAAAGGAAAACCTCAGAGCCGTTCGTGGTGCCAACGCTTTACATGCTTTCAGTAATGTTGGAGTTGTGTAATGTTTTGCGAGGTAAACTATTCTAGATAAGTCGAGAAAAAAAAAAGAATGATTAAACGGGACAAATTATAATGAGACATCAAGTGAAAGAATAAAATGATGAAAAACACAACGAAGACTAAAAGACGGGCGTATAAAAGAACGAACGATCGAACAAACAAACGAACCAACGAAAGAACGCACGAACGAACGAAACAACGAATGAACGAATCAATGAATGAACAGAGAAAACAAGAAAAGGAAGGAAAGAACGAAGAAAACCTTCAGTAAGTCATCGAGTGATGTTTACCAGTTAGCGCAATTTTACTCATTATATTGGGTCCCAGAACAGTTACGAATGATCTAGAGACCACTTGCTAAAAGTCCCCTAGAGAAACCGCACGGCCCAGCATGCTTTTCAAGCAATGTAAATCTGTCCTTAGTGTGGCGAAACCTGAAAATATTATAGCTTAGTCGTGATCATCAGGCAATCAGTTCCACATCACATTCGCAAACGCCAGCACATGAAAAATAAGAACAATTTATAATCTGCTTTCAAAATGGCTGTTGTACAACAAGGACACGTTTAGTCAGAAGACAGCAGGGATGGAGGAGGTCGGTAATAGGTGCCTGTAGATCTAGGTTACATTATCTGTATTATCAGACGCTTTGAACAAATTGTTTCAAAATTTTTGTTGAGGTTGGTTTAGGGTTGGGAAATTTTCTTCTTGGGGTTGGGGGAGGGGCTTATGAAGATCTTATCTTAATGCGCGCACACACACACACACAAATACACACACGCATATATATGCATATTTATGCATGCACATTAGATTGCTCACTTACACATAAACATACCCATGCAAATCTTTGTTCAGTCTTGGTATGGACTATTATTTACTCCCCATGCATAATTATCTGAAAGATATCCTTTGTTTTTGGTTTGTGTGTGTGGGGGGTGGGGGTGAATGTTGGATTGTATTATGAAATTTGTATATATATATATCATAAGATTCATCCACCCGTCAGTCCGTTCATCCATCCATCATGAGATCGTAAAACTGTGTTTTACCAGACCTCGTCTCAGTCATTTGCAGAAGTTCGTATGTATGATGAAGCTTCAGAACTACATCACAAAGCTAACGTTACATTATAAGATTTACACATCATAAGGCCAACGTTACATTATACAGATTCACACATCATAAAGCTAAAGTTACATTATACAGATTCACACATCATAAAGCTAAATTTACATTATACAGATTCACACATCATAAAGCTAACGTTGCATTATACAGATTCACACATCATAAAGCTAGCGTTACGTTATACAGATTCACACATCATAAAGCTAACGCTACATTATACAGCTTCACACCTCCGACATTAGTTTTCTGTCGTATGATTTACTTCGCTGTTAATTCCGTTAGCGTACGTTAAATCAGGTCTGTGACTGTCACCAGACTCCACACAGAAGATGTTATAGTGCTTAAGAAAAATAGAGCGACAAACTATCTGCATTAGGTCACAGGACGACATGTATCGTCATAAATCTGAGCATGTCTCGCGCAGAAAATATGAATAATGTTTGATTTTTAACTTCAACTAGCCTGGAGACAATGTCACATGTCACTCCTAGGTTGTCACCTGTCACTCCTAGGTAAGCCTGTTCCCCCTCCCTCTCTTGACACCTAGTAGGTGGACGGTACTTCATAGCCAGGCTAATAGCTCCACCCAAACTGGGCTGGCCAGAACTGGTTTAAACTAGAATAAGGTGGCCCCGTGAACTCTGGGAGCGAGCGCAAGGTACTTAAGCAGGGGGAGCGTGAGTGAGAGATGGATTCAGACACTCAGAATCGGACTAGACACAGGAGAGATAAAGTAGGAAGACCAAGAGAAGCGGACACGTGTAGACCCACGGACCTCTGCCCCTCGCCATCTTAGCCAGGACGTCGTAGGAGCCGCAGCTAGTTCTCACGCTAAATACACTGGAAGTATTTCGCCGACATGTCTACGTAACAGACGAGTAAGTGACTGCTGGATGTGCCTTATAAGTTAAAGACTGCTCTTGCCATAAACTTATCTCAAAGTCTAGGACTCGGGTTGATTTAGGATAGGTGGTTTTATCCTGCTGGAGACAGGAGACGTCATAAGCTAGTGGCCGGGCGTACGCCAAGAGGAGATAGAGGAAGTGCTGGTTGTCACAGCTTCATTGTTGGGTCGTTGTACAGCTTTAGAGCTGTGTAAAGCAGTTGTTTCAGTAATGACAAGAGTAGGAGCTCTGTTGTCGGTCACTTACTGTATTTGTGTATAGAGCGGGATCATAGACCGTGTCACAGTGTGATTTCCCCTCTGGCTTTAGTTTATCCTCTTTGTCTGATTGCTCGTGGTATGACGTAATCAGGCAGCGTCTTACCCTAGACACGAGCACGGTGATTCTCTGTAAATAATCTGTAGATATATTTGATGTTGTCGAGTCAGTTAGTATTTGAAATATATGTTGAATAACGGTTTGCTACAGTTGTGTCTTTTACGAGGGTGGGGGCTCTTGAGCAAGAAGTGTTTTGCCTGTGTGAGACTGAGCGAACGTGTCAGAGTATGAGAATCTTTTCCCTCGGTAGATTTCTCTAGTTATTCACATTATTTCATAGCGTCGTCACCCTTTGGTGTAGAAACCATTGACCTGGGGCACTAAAGGTTTTGGTGACGATTGCTCAATTAAGTCTACATTTACGAGATCACCATAAAAGTTTGTCCAGTAATTCTGGAGAAGTCGAGTCCAGTAAGCTAAAGTACGGCCCGTCGTGACAGACAACACTAGAGCTACGTTACAGACCTTGAAACGTTAACCCCAAAATATCGTCGTAGTTTGTCTTCAAATGTTTCTATTACTGTCGTTCTGCTTATATAAAACAAACCGAAAAACTACGATGTGTACAAGAGCTGGAGATATTAAGCAACGTTGTTATCTCCGGGCGAGGAGTTCTATTTTCATCCAGACACATTTCATTCCATTTGTTCGCGGTCTAAGACTATGTATATGACGTAGGACCTGAAGCTACAGATTTTCCTAAATCCCATTAGGCTCAGCTTCTCGTGTGTACGATTTGCTCGAAGGAAACTTAATTCCGAAAGGTGTTCCGGTTAGGAGAATCACCGCGTAATCCTGAAATAGTGTCAAAAGGCTGTCGGGTGACCCAGCAGACATACCCCTCCCTTCCTTTTTTTGACGCAGTGCGTATGCTCTTCAGAATATGTCAAGTGGACAATTAGATTTCGGGTTCAAGATTGCTGGTTCTACTTGGCCCTGTGGGAGACTGGAGGCAAGAGATGACTCCTGACCACAAACTTACATATACAGTCATCTAAAGAACCGGGGAAAACAGCTCCGAATTGAGTCGACGGCAAGAACAACGTAGGTAGGCGGGAAATTTAGTTCTTTCGTGGCTAACTCGGTAACGATCGAGTACATAGCGTGTTTACTCAAACCGCTCCCAGCGATCGAACAGGGTTAGAGGTCAGCTGGCCATCCCGGACAATACTTGTTGACAACCATGGTTGTGCATACCACGTCTGTCGGGGCCAGAAGAACTGCGGCTCGAATAAACACATCGGCTACTCGTCACGCGCTTAGATACGTAACAAAGTTTCGCCTACATCAGCAAGTGATTCTCGCCATCGATTCAGTTCCTAGCTGTCTTCATTGGTTCTATAAGTGAGTGTATACGTATAGTTCATCTGTGTCCCTAACAAAGTGGCGCACCTGAAGGCTACTACCTCGAGCCGTATTCAAGGCCGTTGGTTAAGCCTAAACCGATCGTGGTGGTGGTGGTGGTGGTGGTGGTTATTTAGAGGGACAGTGCTTCCACCTCGCGGTGATTTCGCAGTATGCGGGGGATGGGGTCCTATTACTAAGCTATGCACCGAAGGAACCACCAGACTGATGGCTGCAGTAAGATGGTCAGTTTTAATGTGTGGGGAAATGGCCGAATGGAGTTTGCAAAGTGTTTAACTCCAGGAAATAATCCTTGGCCACAGGAAATAATCCTTGGCCACACCTGGATTCAAACCAGCAACCTTCCATCTGCTAGTCCACAGCTCTACCAACTGAGCTAACCAGGCCCCCTGCTAAACCGATCGCAATCACATGACAAACTATATATCGGTCAGCGAGTACACAGGGCTCCAGCATGTAAAAAGCTCTAATTCACTGGAGCCAATCAAATGACGAGCTCTATTTCCGATGTGTACAAATCGGAGCCAATCTAATGGCGAGCTACATTTCCCAGGTCTTTCCGGGGGCGGGGTGGGGGGAAGAGGAAAAGGCGGGATCTTTCGAGAGGAGAGGGGCTTAGAAGAAGGGCTGGGGTTAGGATTGGGGGCTAGAGGATGGGTGGGTTAGGTTATAGGCAATATGATCTTCCAGGAAATTGGAACGTTTTCACTGGTGACCGTAATTTTAGTGATTAGCATATTTTAAGCAAAACTGTATTTTGATTGGCTCCAGTTTTTTTTTAACATGCTCCGGGTTCTCTTTCTGTCGGTTTTGTTAAAATAACCTCTCTCTCTCTTCCGGCGTTCACCATCTACCCATACCCTCTCTTCTTTTAGTTTTTTTTAAAACTCATCTTTTCGATCTCTTATTTATCCTGTCTCCACTTACTCGTGGTTCTTGCGCGAGTCAGCGTGCGCTTTGAGTTGTGTGCGCGAAGGTGAGGGCGTCTTAAATTACTCCGTAAAATTTGGCGCGTTACAAGTACTCTAATTATTATTAACTAATTTTACCTGCCTGTTTGACGCTGACCGCCGAATTACGTTATTAATAAACGCAAATTCTCAAACTTTATGGTGTTCATTTAGGTAGAAAAGGCGGCCGGTAAAATGCCGCGAGTTTTCTTGAAGATGATCTCTCTCTCTTCTTAATCGTTACCAGTACCGTTATAAAACGGCGTTTAAAGACGGCATATTTTGTCGCTATCTGGTAGTGACTTGACACATAACGTCCTAACGTGGTTAACCTGTTGAGGTGTGGCTCAATCAAGCCTTTGTGTGTCTAGGTCCCATACCTCTTGCCCTCACCCCACCGGTGTTCATATTGCGTCTCCCCATTGCCAATACCGGCCAGACCGCTCCGCTGTCGACTGATAGTCTGTTGGATAATACTATAAAATCGACACTGGCTTTTCTCCCTTCAGCCAAGTACATCTTTTCTTAACGTCGGCGAGAAACTGGAGACATGCTCGTCTGCAAACAGAACTTCTTCCTCTGCCGACCAAATTGAAATCAAAGTTTTGCAAGCAGTTGATCTTGGCAACAGGTTCGCCGTACGTAGTCGAAAAGCCGTCTGCGACTGTGTGCCCGGAGTGGGCACAACTGGGTTACCCAAGGAGAGTAACCCATATATAAATCTTTGTTTTGTCATAGTCTCCTCCGATGGGACGAGGCTTTACCCCGCTAATACATCAGCTGGTGCTCAGAGTACGAAGTGGGACAGGGTAAAACATTTGTAACAAGGATGAATGGAAAATGAACGACTCTTTTTTTATGTCATACATGTGCCAATTAATGTTCAAACCTCCTTGTCATACAGAAAAATGATGCATATGCCCCCGCCCCCGCCATCTGCACATTCACATTTATAAGCTTCAACCTTGTCAAGTTGTCATACTATTAAATCATTAACACTCTGTAAACATTCCAGTCGGAGGAAATGTTTTTAATACTCTAAACTTTCATTCATAATGCAGAAATAATTACAACAGTTTGGCTCTACAAGAATCTAGACACTTTATCTGCAGACACCTTTCCTGCCCCAAATATGGATTTAAAGCCAAATTATTCACTGAAACCCTGTGTACTTTAACACAAGCTTAAATACAACTGACATTCATATCTCTTATCCCTAAGGTTTGTTCCTGCCAGGTTTGATCATAGCAGTTCAAAAGTAAATGTAAAAATATGTTCAGTAACTACAGTCACAAGCAACAACCTAGAACAGACCAGTCAGCTCAAACAGAAAACTTTAAGTACATGTTGAAATAAAGGGAATCTTGCCAGTCAGTCATTTAAGTTCAAACTGGTAATGCCACGCTGTACAGAGAATGGAATATGAATTGGATATATCGCGAAGAGAAAGGATACAGAGCACACATGAAGGGAGGGAGTTTAGATAATGAAGTTTATGGAATCACCATGACAACTTTTGTGATGAATCTGTACTGTTTATCTTCAATGTCATCAGCTGCATCTCACCTAAAAGGTCATCCACCACACGAGATATGAAATAATGTTGAATAGTTTATATAATACAACCTGTAAGTCTTGTTGAGGACTGCAACATCGTCAATGCTGCTCCTACCTCACACATATATGGACATCTAATGCCTAACAATCATCAGTACAATCCAAGGATTTAAGTGACTGCTTGCTGATTTAATTAAAAGAACAGTGCTGGTAGAATTGCTACCATTCTTCAGCACTAAACAACAGTCTTAACTCATTTGCATGGCTAGAGACAGCCTGTTTCTGCACGAAAACTGTAGCCTGTTCCTATGCTGAATGAAGTTGCAGCCTCTCATTCTGAAACAACTGCTCATGCAAAGAATGCATTGCAAATTTAAATCACCAGATTTTAACGAAATCCCTAGTATTATCAGTTAATTGCATCAACATCTCTTTACAGACCTAAGCACAAATAAAAAATAAAACAACAACCAAATATAAATTGTTTTGACACACACATCAAGTTTTGTTAATGACTCCTGCTGAAAAACATGATGCTGGCATTTACAACACTTCTCACTTTTACTCTTCAGGCACTATTCTAAAGAGTCCGTAAATTGCAAATTCATACATAAATCATGACTTTCTTGGAAAAGAAAATCCATACGCATATGAATTCAATACTCAGAAAATTAACCTTCCCAAAGAACAACATGAAACATGACTTTGTCAACCACATTTAATAATAACACGTCAACCACAGTCAACACAGAGAGTTGCAATGAGATTGTCCATTTGAAAAAATACATTAAACATCTATACTCAGTTATTGGCTAAAACCCTTGTAACCCGTTATAAACTGTTTGCTTTGATTCCTGTTTCAATATCTGTTTCAAACCTGCAAAACAAAGGAAAAGCAATATGTAAATATAAGCCAACGAAAAGTTGAACACTTGTACAGAACTTAATTTGCAAAAATCCTCTCCTAATTTGCAAGTCAGAATACTCTACCATCCTTCCTAAAATATGGCAAGATTAAAGCTCAATGCTAATTTAATAGTCTTTTTTCTGTTTTATTAAATCTTGAGAAAACCACCATTTGCAGTGGGGAAAGAGGACCCATCCCCAACCATATATATTTTTTTGCTTGTACAGCTGCAACAAACAACCAAAGCCCTGCATTTTCTGCCTACCTTCTTTGGCTTCCTCTGATAATGAACCCTTTGGGAAGTCCACATCAAAGGTTATTACTAAGGAACCTTTAACATTGTTATTCTCATAATTGGGCATTCCTTCAAAAGCTTTCCGCATACGAGCTCCTGGCCAGGTAACTTTGTCTCTGACAATGTGAACCTGTTAAAACACAAGAAGTTTGAAAATAGCTGCTTGCTTTCTGCATCTTTGAAAACTTTCAAACAAGAATAAAAGTTTGGAAGTATCATAGCCATAGTAAAAGCCATGAATCCTACTCCACCGTTAATGATGGCTGCAACTGTCATGGTTTTTCTTGTACAGTACATAAAGCCTTTATTTGATACACATCAATACTGTTGGAACAAATTAGTCTTGTTCGAGGTGTTCAAAAAAGTTGTTCTGCAGTTGAAGAGATAACAATTTTTATTTACCAGGTGCCCATCTAAGTGCTCAATATCCATTTCAAAACCAGTCAAAGCATCTTGTAATGTTACAGTCACATTGGTATAAAGGTCGTCACCTCGCCTCTCAAATTTTGCATGTCTGCAAATGAAAATTCCTCTTATTATTTACAGGAAGGAGAAACAAACCACTACCACCACCACCGCCAACGCCACAACCACCACCACTATCAGTATTCTTTAATTTGTAACCTGAAGTCATGGAATTTGATCCACTGTACTGCCATACAGTTCTGTTTAAGACACTTGAAATAAACATCCAATATTAACTTTGAAATTAATAGGAGACATTTATGTACCAATAAAATATGTAATAATACCTGTTAACACAGCACCCTAGCCCCCCATTTATCCATAAGTGCCACTCACTTGACCTGTTTTATTCTGAACCTTAAATCGCCTGGTTCTCCATCTACATGAGGTTCTCCTGCAATTAAAAGCATGTGATCTTTTATTGTCTCATAACGTGTACACAAGTCAGCAATCCAAAGTGACTGATAAAAATATTGGTGGCATATTATTGCTGTCTGGTGTGTTCATCTCATTAGGAATTTCATTATTTTTCCCCAACCACAGCAACATAAAAACATTTGTAAAGCATCTTCAAAAGATGTCTAGCAAGATTTCAAAAGATTTTCTGTAACTAGATAAAAGAATATACCCAAGTTTACTCACAAACACTTTCTCTCTCTTCTTCACAGCACAGATGTGCAAGCACCCACAAGACATGCATGATGCACCCACACACACACACACACAATGATTAAAGAAAAGAGATGCTATTTGCTAACTTTGGACTTCAACACCCAGTATCACTGACCGTATGAAAAAACTATAAAATACCAACAAAATTATCAAAAGCACATAAAAATCATATAACCCTTCATGATAGAATCTCTCCTGCTATGACAGTTATTTATGCAGATAATTTGAATGATATAAAAGGGAGATGGGAGGGGCACCCCTACAATTATTCTCTTAAGCATTTATGTCATACCCCACATACCCACCCTCTGCGAAGAAAGGGTACTCCTGGCCATCTCGCATGCCTGGCTCTATCTCTACCTCTAACACTTTCTCTTCTGGAACAAATCTAAAAGATAAAGCCTTTATGCACATGCAGATCATTACTGTTAACACTCACTGTCAGCTGTACTACAGAAATAATAAACTGTTAGCCAAAAATGCATGCATGTTGGAAAAAATATAGTTGCCTTAACTCTTTGCATGTTGAAAGTAATGTTTAAACTTTTCCAATAACAAATCTTTAAAAACTTTGTCCAAGAATTGATCTTTGCAAATAAAATATATTATTGCAAGTGTCTTAGTTTACTAGCAGTATTTTTTTAAACATATCTGCAGACCATCAACGTCATGCATAGAACTATGCCATACGAGTGAAAAGAGTTAATAAAAACATACAGACCTATTTAATAAATAAATAGAAGCTGTAAATATAATTAAATATTTCAGAATGTATTCCTAGCATATCTTATATTGTGGTACAAAACAGTTAACATTTAGGCATAAAATACTTACAATTTTGTGGCATAAACACTTACTTAACGTTTGGGCATTCATCACAAACTTGCTGTTGTGACATCTGAAATCTTCCTGGGCCCAGCTGCTGAGTAACTGTTTCCATGCGACAATTACATTTTCTCTTGCCTTTGGCTGGCTTTGCTACTGGTTTGTAACGCAGAACCTG
The DNA here is from genome assembly GCA_004794575.1 of Lanistes nyassanus. Taxonomy (NCBI): domain Eukaryota; kingdom Metazoa; phylum Mollusca; class Gastropoda; order Architaenioglossa; family Ampullariidae; genus Lanistes; species Lanistes nyassanus. Next base: position 72,066 of record SMGT01000963.1, on the reverse strand, counting down.
TCACCAAATGAAACTGGCTCTCAAAAATGGGACAGACCCAGTAAAGGGACAGTCCTTCACCTTGTCCCATCAAGTCTCATTTAATTGCTGCTTTAATGTATATTATACTATTAAGTATTAGTCAATTCTAGCTACTCAACTTTTGGAGGCAAAACACTCCACCTACATTGCCTAGAATAGTGGCTTTTAGTGCACTTGGAGTGCAGTCTTTGTGGATAAATCCTACACTAGTAACATTCTACCAACACTGTGTTTTTCAAACACACAACAGCCATGACTTTGGTCTGATAATACCTAAGGCACATAGTTGTTCAGAGCTCCTGATAACATGCAACGGGGAATATTTTACGCATAAAAATTCAAGAATAAGTTTGCAAGCTGACCTGCGCCTTTTTTTAAAAATACAAGATGACCCTCAGTTTTCGGGCTAAAGAGTCATTTTGACATCTAGTTTTAAAAATTCCAGAAGCACTGCTGTTAATATGATTATTTCCATGTAATACAGAAAATGCCTTGTAAAATGTTCGTGATAACCATTCCTTCAATCCTAACTGCAGTATAAGTAACTATAACTAGGCAGAAGTTAGAAGCTATAAATTAACGACATGCATATCTTGCCAATAAATTGCTCATGTACAGTCTAACTCTATGACACTTCCCTCATCTCTGTTTCAGTGGGTAGACACCAATAAGCACCTTGGAATGTAATCAAATTTCTCTACAGTTAAAATAACATAATATGAAAATGAGAGCTTGGATGTTTCACTACACCCATGTTACGTGCAAGACAAAATATGGCTTAACACAATGACCCCATGTCTCGGACTAGTAGTGCAAACAATAGTTGCTACTGTTATTATCGTTTCGCTGCAGAAGTCTGCGAAGACTTTTTACAAATGGTTAAACTGAAAGCGGTTTGTTGACAAGGAATGTAACTGGTGTTTTCTTATGGCAGAATCATCTTCTATCAAATTGCTTACCTTATACCACACAAAACCAAACTTCTTCTAAACTGTGCTTGAGACCACTAGATATTGTTTAGGAGTTAGCACAACAGTCGCACGCACCATTTTGCTGCATTGACTTGGATACCTGCCTTTTTAACGCAGCGTTTTACACAGAATACAATGGATGGATTTCAGGTAGGAATCATTTTATAGTTTTTACATTTTTCTTTCAGCTGCATTGGAATGATGTTTTTATCGATGATAGATTTTTTCCTAAATTTTTTATAAGATACATAAAGACCACAGGGGAGGTGATGGGGGAAGAAACCAAGTAGGTACGTACAGTGCATACAGTGACTACGTCCAACACCCAATAGTAAGTACTATTTAACAGTTTTTATAAGATACATAGAGTAGATTACTGCACTTGTGGTAGTCTGTAAGCAACATTCATTTCAATCATGCTGAAATCTGTGTCCCCCTGCAAAGGCAGTGGTAGTAACAGTCTGAAAACCTAGGACGTCTTTGAGTTAAGCCATAGATCATTCAGATTTATTTTGGATAATCTAAATGGCATTTTTCTGTACCTCAATAAAGTCTCCAGTATAGAGCTCTTCAAGAGTAACTTCAAGATCCATGACCACATCACCTCCTCGTGGTATCTCACGGCTTGTTTCACGCCCTCCACCGAATCCAAAGTCAAAGCCAAACCCACCAAAGAAACTGTTACATAATAAAAGGCAAACAAAACACATACTTTCATTCATTGTATTAAATTATCTGGATATACAATTTGTCATAATATACACTGTTCTCCTGTTTCCCCCTCCCATTTACATGCATTGTTACTTCTGAATCTGTACACCATTAGCAATGTGGAATAATAATGGATCAATCAATATACACATTGTGAAATAATCGTTGTGCTTCTGTGTTAGACCAAAATGTGTCTTCATGTGATCCATTCACTTTCAACCATTTACCTTGAGAACGGATCTCCTCCAACATCTCCCTGTTTGAGGCCCTCCTCGCCATGTCGATCATAGACTTTTCTTTTTTCTTCATCAGACAGCACCTTTGCAAAATTAAATGAAATCATTAATATAAACAAAATATTAGAGGATGTGCTTTATATACACCCTTCCCAGATCTCACATCATTTTGATTCCTCAAGCAAAGCTTTCTCGTGAGATAAGAACTTCGCTGGTGTTCTCTAGATGTGAAACAATTTAGCAACTTTGTCTTGTTGGTCTCTCTCGCCTTTTTGTAGATACTACAGACAGGTGAGCACCAACAAAAAGTAAATGAGTGGTTATGCTTTTCACACTGCTTCATCCTCATTTCTAGCACAACCAACACAATTCCTTATTCTCAGCAAGTCTTAAAATTATGCATACAACAATGAACATGCATAAGCATGCACTGAACAACATGAAACACAAGTTTGGCTGTTTGCTGTTTAAAGTCCTGCCAAAAACTAGATGCATATCAACTTATCAAGACGATTTTGCTTAGAGTTAGATAGGTTTACTTTCTGCCACATGTAGGGCTGCTTTCACAACACAGGTTTCTGTCCCACCCAGTGACATTTTCATGAGCAGCAGCAATATTTCTAACCTCGTATGCAGCACCCAGATCCTGAAACCTCTGCTCTGATTCAGGATCTCCCCTGTTTTTGTCAGGATGTAGCTCTTTTGCCAACTTCCTGTAGGACCGCTTAATTTGCTTCAGATCTGCATTTCGTGGCACGCCAAGGATTTTGTAGAAGTCTCTCCTGCAACAAAGTAAGAAGGATGTGGGGATATCCCTTTTCACACGTATTCTTGAAGGTTATGCTTTCCTGAAACTGAGCTACTTTTGAATACCTCTACACATGCCGGTGAAATTGTGACGCACAAGCACACATTAATATTATTATACACATCTGCACATAGCCACTCGGCCATAATTCTTCAATGTCCACCTACTCCACTCCATTAAAAGGCCATCCCTTCCCTCTTCCCCTCCCAAACAGTCTGCTGAAGTGCAGTAATCTGGACTGGATAAATCTGCACTTTACAACATGTAGTAGCACTATGCCAGTATTGAGAACACATACACAGTATATGATACTGTTGTAGCATTGTCGGTAAAATCGTAAATACCATCAACCATATAGAACATCAAAGGGAAAAATGAGCGCGGGTGGGGGAGCCGGTGTTATGAGAATAGTTATCCACTATCCGGAGGGCTTTACTGCGCATGTGTGGCAGCTTATGCATGTGCGGATTAGGTAAAGAAAAAATAAATAAGGGGAAATTAAGTAAAATAAAACATGTTTTAAACATTTATTACCACAGCAAATTAAAACACATCAATAATAAATTTTAAGATTATCAGCAAAAATAACAGTGCAATGAAATGCACGGATCCCAAGTGAAAACTAGTATTTCGCGTAAATGGATCGATCAGAGTTTACAGACAATTGACAAACATACGTCTAAGAACTCTAGATCAGTGTTTTAACAAACTCAGTAAATAGATCGTGAAGAAAATCCAAAGACTACATCATTAACGTGACAAGGCCGTGCGCACTAAGGCTCCCGGATAGTCGGATACCTATTCTCACAACACCGGTGAACAACTATGCAAAGAAGGGCTGATGCGTTTCTGCGAACCGATAAAAATTAGTTTATTAAGCAAACACACCACTAGAGAAAGAATGTGTCTAAAAATACGAAAAAATGCTACACACAGTTTATTTTTTTACATATTTTCAAACTAGTTACCGAACAGCCAATGAGAGTTTCCCACGATAGTGTGACTTGCTGTCTGCTACTCAACGCGGAAGAATTTCAATAAAAAATCTATTAAATCACTCATATGAAGAGTTACTTAGTTGAAAGATGTAAAATGGTATTTCCATACTGTAAGTATGGGCACTTGATACTTACCCGCCTAGAACTTGAACGAAAAGAAGAAGTAAATTGACAGCAACAAAAGAACACAGCACCACGGACGCCATATTTCAACTCTAGTGTCAGAGAGCAAGGAAGTACGGCAGCTCGACAGAGTTATATCCCTTAAAGTTTGCATATTGCTCATTTCACCGCTGAGGGAGAAAGCTTTGACCTGAAAGAGTACTTTCAAGTCTGGTGCGAATGAGTTTTTTTTAAAGACGCTTTCATCGTAACCTTGATAAAGCAAAATATGCTTCAGGTGTGCATTGTCAAACCCTATCCCCCCGCTTTTGTTTAGTGATCGAAATTATTTACTGTCTTAGTCTTAGACTAGCTCAGTTGAGTAGTTCGACAGTAGTTACTGTAACAACAAGAAGAAAAAAAAAAGACCTCCGGAGAAATCCAGAAATCCGAGATTTGAAATATGATTGGGTATAAGGTATTTAGAATCTAAAGAAAAATATTTCGGCTAGAATTAATAGGGAAGGAGTTTCACCAATGATTTTACCTATGCCGTTAGGAATCGACTATATTATGATTATCCGCGGAACTCAGAAAACGAGCCAGTCAAAATACGTATAGTCTTACATAAAATATGGAAATCTCTCAGGGTCACCATGAAAACGTTCCAGTTTCCTGGAAGATTATACTGCCTATATCCCCCACAACTTCACCTACCCCCCCCCCCCTACGCCCTGACCCAACCCGCCCCCCAAAAGACCTGCGAAATATACCTCGCCATTTGATTGGCTCCGCTTTTTACACGTCCGAAGCAGAGCTCGTCATATGATTGGCTCCAGTGAATTAGAGCTGAGTGTCCCTCGTTCTTTTATCCGCAGGTCACGAGCATGAAAAAGCGCAGAATAACTGGAGCCAATCAAAATACAGTATCACGTAAAATATGCTAATCTCGTAGGGTCACCACTGAAAACCTTGCAGTTTCCTGGAAGATCTTTACTGCACACTGAACACGTTGCATACACCAAACAAGCATACACATGCAATTAAATAATTGTTCACTGTTTGCTCTGAAGTCAACTTTAATAATGGTACTGTAGAAAAAGAAACAGCAAACAAAAACATTATTAATGCATTGACCATTGTATAGAATATATTTGGATCTAGAACAAATTCTGTGCTCTTAGGATTAATAATGCATGATTTACAACAATGTGACCTGATTAATTATCTGCCTTAACTCCATCAACAAAAAACACTACCATGTGGGCCTGGTAAAACATTTTTCATCCTTAACTAGCATGAGATTTTCTAGACACCATAAACCAGTGTGACACTTTTTCTTTCAAATTATTCAGAAATATGCAAAAGAAGTTCAGTATAAAGGTTGATTAGTTCAGGTAGTAGTCTAGATCTTTACTGTAAAAACCTCAACTCTCATGGACAACATAATCATCCCTGCAGCAATAGTTCACTTGCTAGGCTGAAATCAAGCAGTTGCAACCATATAAGGATTGTGATGATGGCACAGCAGTATACATTGTTGAGGGACGTTGTCCCACACATTCACAAGCGTGTGATGTAAGGCAGCTCCAGAAATCCAAGCCTTGTATTCAATGTAAGATGTAAATTATATAAACTGTATGCAAATGGGCTGATTCAGGCAACAGAAACACACATCTTTCACTGTCATCCTTCACAAACTACACATATTTTACATCCAGATGTGAAGCAGCACAACAGCATGCATGGTGCAGTGAGGGTGTGCATCATATAGCAGATTCACTTTGTCAGCATTCCACTGGGCCAAGAGCTGTAAAGTCCGTTTCTCAATAATCTATAGATTCCTCCATTTCATCAGTAATTGGGCATAGCATTGCATAAAAACTAATAAGGCTAACATTAATCAAACTTTAATCAAAGCAAGTGCTCTTATTTGATGGGCCATATAAATAGAATAAAAATCACTAAAAAAAAAAACCCCAGCAAACAAACACATTATTAATACATTGACTATTGTATACAACACATTCAGATCCAGAACAAATTCTGTGCTCTATTTGCCTTTATCTGATGGGGGTTTTTTTTTTTTTGGTCTCTGTGTTTGTATCATCCTAATGAAGAGTTAATGCTATGAAACTGTTGATTGTTGGTATCCTTCACGTAGTTTGGCTCAGTTCTTTTTGTTAACTTAGGTTCATTTCCAAGTGGCAGTCACGTGTTCCTTTTTATAAAAATTACAGACAAGAAACTGTGCTGAGGGAGACATAACTGCCTTCAACTACAATGGCTCGCCTCGAAGAAAATTTCAAATGAATGAATCACAAAAAAGTTCAAATTATCTTTACAATCTTATGTGTAATAACAACTTTTTAAAAATAAGGGAATGTAGCAAAAAATCTTTACAGTTTAAAACAATTCAGCTTTGTGAATGAGAGGTGAAGGTATCATGTGAAAATCTCTCCCCTGCATGACTCTCCAAATGTTTTATAAGAGAAGCCATGTTGGGTACCATCAGACCACAAACATGGCACGTGCGATGGTCTTCCTCTGTGTGGGCTCTAGACTGGTGAGTCTCAAGATTTGCTAGAGAAGTAAATCTGGCATTGCAAAGGTTACAAAAATGTTCCTCTGTTCCTTTAACTGGATGCTTTCTCTTCTTGTGTCCTGCAAGATTACAAGCACGGTAGAATTTTGAACTGCATAAGTCACATTCAAACACATTCTGCCCTATCTCAGACTCCTCCGTGTGCTTGATTTTCTTGTGAGCTCCCAGGTTACAAGCTTCGTAAAACCTTGCATCACATATCTCACATACAAAATTCTTCTCACCACTAGGCAAGCCATCGGTGTGCTTTTTCTTTTTGTGGATCCCTAAGTTACAAGCTTGTGAGAAAGTAGCCCCACATTCATCACACGTAAACAGTTTTAGCCCAGCAGGATTAACGGATTCATGCTTTAGCTTTTTGTGAGCCCCCAAGTTGCATGCTGTGCGGAAGGTTCTGTCACACTGGTCACACTCATACGGTCGTTCCCCATCATGTGTACGTTTGTGCAGTTCCAGGTATCTTGGATGCGAAAAGGCTTTGAAGCAAACGTCGCACTGGTTTGGTCGATCAAGTGAATGCTGCTTTGCATGGCTTTTAAGACCATTTGACTGCGCAAAACCTGCTCCACAAAATTCGCAGACATAAGGTCTCTCCCCAGTGTGCAGCCGTCTATGTTCAACCAAATGGTTGGAAAGCTTGAAGGCTTTGCCACAGTCTTCACACACGTATGGTCGTTCATCACTATGAATCCTTCGGTGGCGCTTCAGCGTGCCAAGTTCACTGAAAGAAGCACTGCACACATCACATTTATGGGGTCTCTCACCAGTATGGGTGCGCTTGTGGATGGCAAGGCAGCTGGCTTGTGCAAAAAACAAATTACAAACTGAGCACATAAATGGCTTTTCTCCTGTGTGAATCCGTCTATGGCGCAGAAGGTCTCCACTGCGAGGAAAATTCTTTCCGCAAAATTCACAGTCATATTTCTTCTGAGGCCTTTTGTGGACTTTCATATGCCTTCTCAGACTTGATCTTTTGGGAAAAGACACTCTACATTCAATGCAATGGTGCAAGAGCACATCAGCGCCATCTTTAGGTCTATGATCATCCTTTTCAAGAGCTGCCGCTTCTTTTTTGGGTAGACTAGCATCATTATCATCTGTCTCATACATAGAGGACTCTCCACTCTCTATCATGTTCTCATTCTTCACACCAGCAAAGATTCCCATCATTTCTAATCCTTCATCTTTTTCCCACTCTTGTTTTGCATGCTTATCACTCTCAATTCTTTGTTTTGGGCTTTCCATATTTTCAAGTTTTGGCTTCTCAATGATAAATTCTTGAGTTTGGCTATGTTCCTGAGTAGATGCTTTAGAATTAGGCCTAAAAGATGACATTTTCTTTGCGTGTGTGTACACATGCTGCATACAATCAGAGGCATGTAGAAAGCCCTGTTGACAGATGATACAGGTGAACATTCGTTGTGCTGGGCGATCATCAATACATGGTGCATTATTTGAAAGATTTCTGTCCCTCTGAAATTTTGAGAAGAAAAAAAAATCATTTTTTTCTTAGCAATTATTCCTTTAGCAAGAGATGTATACATATATTTAAACCAGGGCTTAACAACCTGTATGCAAAGATTTTACCATAGCTCTATCAGTCTTGGGTGGTGTAAACATTTTTTATTCATGGCAAGGCAAGAAAGAAGTTTGAAGCTAACGTGGTGAAGAATATCCAAGATTGTCCAGCTGTATGCTAATGTGATTAATGTGAAAACTGAAGCATGCATCCTCATATGCAAACAAACACAATTTAAATGCTAACATTATAGAACAGCTACACAACTGATACTGAATGAAACAATGTTTTGGTGGGGTTTCATATCCTTAAAAGAATGTGGGTGAGTGAGAATCAATTATTATTTATATAAGACAAAACATACCCCAAGATTTCTGAAGTCTTTAGTGATGGTGACCCTTATTCGTTTGTCCCATTTGAATGGTTTGACCACCTTTCCAGCTGACAGCACTGACATCAGCTTCATCTTCTGCAAAAATAAAGTTTGTTAGACAAAGGATAGCTGAGCAAATATTGTGCTGCAAGAGTGGTAAAATCTTGTATGAATTTTTTTTTTAAACCCACAAACTTGAAATTAGGAGGAAAAACCGATTGAGGATTGAGACATTTATAGACCTTAGATTACTTTGCAGTTTCATAGTTCCTCATTATGATTATCAAAGTCAACAAGAATGTCTATTATTTCTCCATTTCTTCAACTGTGAAATAGATGTTTATTAAGTCTTAAAAATCACATGATCTTTGCACCTCAAAAACTGTAATCAGCAGAAGATTCCTATAAAATATGAACTAGAGCAAGTAGTATAGTAGTTTGTTTGTTTTTTTTTAGTACTAACATTTTTTAAAATTAAAAACGTCTATGTTAAAGTCAACTGCTAAGACAGGCTATGTTTGTTTCGGCCTATTTCTTTTCAATTGATTTGCTTTCAAATGATATGAACAAGAATATTACATTACGTTGTTACCATTGTAAAACAGCCAATCAAGGAATCACAATGGGTGCTAGAGAAAAATGTGCAAATTATGAGCGTATTCTTGACCTACGAACTGTAGGATTTAACATACACATTCATCCTTCAGTATACTCTCTCCAACCATGCTCCAAGAAAACGCCAATAAACGTTCACATTCACTTGGAATAATCGTCATACTCTCACTGATCTAATTCCAAAGAACCTCGACCAATTTGAGCCATTCGCGGTTCCACTGTGCAAGGGTGTATCATCTTTGAGACTAATATTAATCACATTATAACTAATAAAAGTGCACTTTCCCAGCTGAGACAACGGGTCGGAGCTGGTCCGCATCTATCAGCTCTAGAATTGCCACAGTTATCGAAGTAGAAATGGATCACGCTTCCCAATGGCGAATGACACGAGTCGTCGAGTGTCTCAGGGAATCATAGAGTCCGAGTTCTGGGTGATGCAGCATGTCCCACATCGAGAAGGATGCAGAATATTATAGCAACAGCTAGTAACTAAATATATTAATGTATTGCCAAAATTGTTTCCCAAAAGTTACCAGATAAACGTACAACCAGGAATTCGAGTAGATTCTTTACATCGAGACAAAAACTGCCTCGACAGCGGCCATATTTTTAATCGAACGGACGTATAAAGTGATCTCCCTTGTTTCATCTTATTTGGCCTCAGGCAACAGAACAGCTGCGTCTGTTGCGCCCTTCTGCGCAATGATTCCACGACGATTCAGTTAGAGGTGTTTGAGGTGTTGCGAGGTTCTAATTGGATTTAGATATTTGCATTTTCTATCACTACGCATGAGTGTGTGTTTACGTAAAGGGCATAGGTGAATATATCCCACGCAAGCTGGATGAACATTTTTAGCTCGGGAATTCTCTATATGTTACAGAACCATGCCGATCCTGTTGGGTGTCTAGCTATAGTGGACGCAGTTATAAATCCCCAGCATTCTAAACTGATCAGGGCTCCCCATGACGCACGCACAATAATCGAGAAACGATACACAAAACGTGTGCACATGTGTGAGAAATTTTTTAAAAACCGGGTTTCTTTTTAATCTGATCAACGCCCAAATAGCAGACGTATACCAGCGGGACGTATACGTATTTTTCCTTTTCTGTGCAGCCGATCGAGGCTCGCAGACGATCCCTTTCGTTTTCGCACGTCGGGTGTCATATGGTCCTTTAGAGTGGATAATTACTACGGAACAAAAACGCTCTGAAACAGCAGAGTACAGCTCCGATGAAGTGATAAAAAAGGAGATATTACGTCAAAAGAAAAACAAGTGACTGCCGCTTGGAGGCAAGTCCAAATTAAATTTAAAACAAGGGAACTGGACCAAGCTAAACAAAGGACAAAGACGAAGACAATCTACATGTTTCGGGCACTACCCCTTCATCAGGACGACACAAAAACGACGAAAAAGAAAAAGACTTAGCTGCAGTAGATGTGGCGCGTGGGCTGCATGGCAGGAGAATGATCAAGGGACAGTGAGTATAAGAGGGGTTAAAGAGGGGCAGCCAATCGCAAGGTGGGTAGGAAAGGGTAGGGAAGGGTGAGGGTATCGGTTCTGAGTGCCGGGCAACTTTTCTTGAGCTGCTTTACAAAAACAAGGAAGACAGCCTCAGTATCACATCGTATACCCAGACACCACACGGAACCACATAAACCACATAAACCACATAAACCACATAAACCACATAGAAATGCACCAAGAAAGCAGCCACCAACCTCGCTCGCACACTTAAATTGCAATCTCTCTCTCTCGCTCTCACTGTCACCCTCTCTCCCCCCCCCCCTCACATAGCGCAGTGTTGCCAACAAGCTCGGTACAGTCAGAGAAAAGCGAGGTGGAAGAGATGGGTTTTGAGATGTGCTTTGAATGAAGCAAGAGAAGGAGCATCGCGGAGTTTAGCCGGCAGCGAGTTCCAGACACTGGGGGCAGCAACACTAAGAGAACGCTGACCGAACGCTTTCAGATTGGTTCTCGGTACTATAAGAAGTTTTTCGTAGGAGGACCTGAGTTGTTCAGTAGGACGGTAGGTGGAAAGAACAGACGACAGATACGGTGGGAGCGTACCATCAAAGTGACGATACACGAGCACAGGTATCTTGTACTGAATGCGGAACTTTACTGGAAGCCAGTGAAGTTCTTTGAGCATGGGTGTCACATGCTCCCGGTTTGATTGCCTCAAGACAAGTCTCTTGGCGTGCTTTTGAACCCGGTGAAGTCGAGCGATCTTGAGCCCTTCGGGGGAACAGCTCTCTAGAAGAATCCTTTTATTATTATTTTATTTATTTATTTTACAAAAAGAATATTAAAAAACAAAAAAACTCCCTACCATCGATTATCTCAAGGGTCGAAGAAACGAAAAGGGTCGTTTAAAGTACATTTTGTTGAATCTGTCCACAAATGTGCTGCCCGCTTAGGGATGGAATCGAAAATTCTCGGTAGCAAAAGCTGGAGAGCTAGTTAATAGCGAGTATATTAGCCATACTGATGTTGTTTATGTTGGCATAGAGGTCTATATAGCCTCCGATCGATCTTTACGGTCGGAGCATATGTCCCCTGCACTACGACAGGTCTCCATGCAGTCTCTTCCGTCTTGTGCTTTCGGATTTACTAGTTCCCCCAAGACGTACCGCTGGTATCCAACTCTGATATTTTACAAAGTTCTTTTCCAAATCAGGACTGGTCTTTCTCTCAGTATTCTTTGGGGCTTCAAGGCCTGAAGCCATGACCTGCTTGAAGTTTTCGTTTATGCATATGCACGTACGCTTGTTGCTTGCTATGTGTCAGTAAATATATAGTATGCTCCAAAATGGGTACCTTGCAGTGGTCTTGTTAGGGAGTGGTGGAAGTTATGGATGATTGGATTAATACGTACACAGCTTTTATTAGTGCGTGGTTCATGCATGTTCATGGGCCTGTTTACTGGTCATGCATATTTTGTAAAATAGAAGGAATCTACGCGTCCACTTGTGATGTACAGGTTATACTTCTTTATGAAAAAGGGTCTCTAAAAATGTATGCAAGTCACGGCTTCTCCTATGCTAAGTATCAGGGCTTCCCAAGTATACATCACAATGATCCGTTGTCTAAATTTCAATGCGTCACTTTTCAATTTAAAGGGGTCAATGTAGGAACTGTATAAAACATCCTACTCTCATTGCAGCTGCTGATGCGCTTTTGTTGAATTCATGCAGAAGATGTTGAATGATCTTTAGACTGACATGCTGGGGCGGAAGCATCTCTAAGCAAGGCAATAGAAGACTGGACAGAAACATCAAGAAAGCGAGTGTGCGTGGTGGTTGGGAGAAAGCAGATAGTCACCATGTACCCTAGACTAGTGACAAACTGGCTGAGAACTCGCACCTACTCCGACCGGAATTCGATTCTGAGCTGATTGCTAGAAGCGGCAGGATCAGATAGTGTCCCTAGTGCTAGAACCTCACGGGACAGGAAATCCTTTATACCATCAGCCATTCACATACAACTGTGGTCAAGGTCATTTGTAAACACAGTCATGAGCTGCTCTCGTCACAAGACGTAAACTGTTGTCCCACTGTTTTCCTCCTTGTTGGGGGGAAGAGTTGTGATACTATCTGATGAGACGTAACATATATTGTATAATGGGGTATGCTTGTGTGATCATTTTATGTGACATGGTGTGGTATGAGTGCGAACTATGTGTTTTTTATGGATTGTGGCACAGTGGTAATGTAGTGTAATATATTTCTAGGAACCCTACGTATGGCCGTCTGTATGGCAGACATCTCAAATTTCCGAAATGGATATTGTATTGTATTGTATTATATTGTATTGTATTGTATTGTATTGTATTGTATTGTATTGTATTGTGTTGTATTGTATTGTATTGTATTGTATTGTATTGTATTGTATTGTATTGTATTTTTGCTTGTGTTAGTGGACAATTTCTTCGAAAATGTTAAATCAGAATAAGTAGATCTAAATTTATCATCGTTGCGTGGTGTCTGCTTTTCTGTGCGTGGACAAGTCTCGTTTTCCTATACGAAGTCTTCAATCTTTTCTCTTGACGAACGATCACCACGGCATGCTAAGACATCCAGTGATGTAATATCCGATGAGAAATAATGTGCCAAGAACCACCGTGGGTCTGCAGCTAGAACCAGATAGGACAGAAATAATTGTTCCATCATTTTGTTGTTTTATACGAATAAACTTTTTTTTTATAGGACCCTCGAGTATTTTCAAGAAGGGTTGGATTTTAAAAAAACCTTCGATAACAACGCACTTTCATGTTTCAGTCAGTACATTTAAGCTTACGTTTTTCAACTTGTTTTCATAGAACACATGACCGTGCGTGATTACGACAAAACTAAATTCGTTACATTGTTATTGTAATGTATCCGTCATTAGTACCTGCTGTATTTTTTTTGTTTTGTTTCATCATCGAGTAACGGTCACCAGATATAATTGACACGATATACATAACCCTGGTAATATAATATTGTGATAATAATGTGTTTTATATAGGAAATGTTGCCCAGGCGTTATGGATAGATTCCACCTCATAAAGTATATGCTTGCAGCAACACACTGGAAAGTCTTTAAGAGCTGAAGTTTAAAGATTTTTTGTAAATGCCATACATAGGTGTGCATGTGACTTCTGTGTTCCAATGCCTGTAGCTTCAGCCTCCGAGTATACCGATCCTCGACAAAGTGACGTCCACAAATACCTTGGTACTTCGTGGGTTGCACAAAGTCTTGCCGTGTCCTCTTTACAAAATATAACCGAAGTCTTCGGTAATGACCTTCTGCTGGTGGAAAACGAAGCGTGCTAACGCCGCATTTGCTTCCCGAGTGGTTGATACAGCCGTATACAGCGCACATGAGACCCATGCTTACTACGACTTGACTTTACTACGTCAGCATTCCGGAAAACCCTTCGAACCGAAATCGAGGCTCTCGCGGCACATTTCTGCCAGCCAGGCAGGCATTTCACAATTTGGTCGCCGATGAGGCACGTTTGTGCACTACAGGGGCCTTAGACACCAGCTGTAACTATTGGAAACGTCTTCACTAATAGAATCATAATAGTTACAGGTATTGGCTTAGCACTGGTTAGACTCCCTTTAACCACTTTAAAAACCGAGGCGGTCCAGAATAATTGCAGCATGTGGATCGGAGTACCTTCAAGGGGAACTGAAAAACTATTTTTGATTAGCAGTTCATCTTTCCTTGACACGCTCGATCACATCTGCTTGCCAAAGGAGAATCAAAGTGAATTTGGTACGACGTAGACTGCATGCAGCAGACGCTCGAACAGACGCTGTTTAGCGTGCGCTATTTTTTTTCTATTTCACAATAAGCTTCAGCTTTGTTCGCATTTAAATGGTGAATTAATTTTCTCCAAAACTTGCTTTTTTCCCCTCCTCGTTTTCTCTTATCCCCCCCCCCCCACCACTCGTTTTCTTTCGTTCTTTCCTGGACCTTGCTATTTTAGTTATGTGTGTAGGTTCTTCTCACAGTCAGTCGATTCATACGTTATGACCTGCCTCGCATTGTTTTACCGTTTAACTTAATTTAAAATTACTAACGGTAAGCAATCGCTTTTCGTAGTAATCAATTAGATGAGAAAAGTTCGCACAGATTTTTACTGAGTTACTCTCCCTTCCCCTCCTTCTCGAAAATCCTCGGGCTCAGGTGAACAGAACAAACCATGATATATGCCTACATGCAAACATAAACATATGCTTAATAACCTCACCAGTTTCCTCACATGCAGTGTTCAGCGCCGGATCAAACAATGTGTGTGTGCGTGTGTGTGTGTGTGTGGGGGGTGTCTTGAAATGTTTTCGGCGGGGTCCTTGTAATATTTCATGTAATATTTTGGGGCCTTGGTGTTTACTGTTGCCACGAAATTGCCTCTTCTAATGGTAACTTCGATTTTCGTCTTCGCCCGATTGTTCTACTTTAGCTTATTAGAAAACTAAGGACAAGAACTACTTTCTCTTCATGGCATGTGTTCTTTGAAACCAACTTCGGTGACAATAAGACAGCAGGAGCAGTTAGCTCTGTTTTCGTTTAGTCGGTAAGCAGACGGCTGGGAGTGAGATCGCTATAATCTTCCTGTTTGGCAGCTGGCAAGCATACAATACGCATGCGCGGAACTAATACGAAAAAGTCTCATTGGTGCGCGTGGCCGTGAAAAAGTCCCGTTTTCTTGTTTTCAAGCGAGAGTCGCATTCTGTCTGATCTACAGCTGAGGAGAATCGACTGGCGTCTATCCCATGTAAAATCTGCTAGGAACAAAAAAAGAATCTCCGTGGAGTTTTACGTCGCCAAAACAATGACTAACAGGTGTGTATAAATATACAATACAGTTGAAACACTGAAAAGTAATCTTTTTGGTCTATAACTTAACGGTACTTTTCGGAGAAAACTCACAGTTTGGCTTTAGTTTAATTCCGACAGTAAGAATGTTGTTGGTGGAATATGAGTTGAATTTTACGTGTACACCGAAATCTCTTTCTCCGTCTGGAGAAAAATAAATGTACACGAAGATGTACATCGTTATCGCTAGTATCGTGTTTGTTGTATAAAATAAGAATATAAAAATACACAAAAAAGACAAAATGTTTGTACAGACGCATTACAATTGTACTGAGTGAGGCATCTTTGACTTCATCATAAAATCTCATACCACATCCTGTTACCTTGACCCTATCCCAAAATCCCTTACTAAGCAGTGTCTGCACAGTCTTGTAACTTTGATCACCAAAATTGTGAACCATGACTCTCTTACTACGGGCGCTGTACCTCATCTGTTCAAGCTGGCCGCTGTGACCCCACTACTTAAGAAACCCGGTCTTGACCCTAATTAGTTGGGTAACTATCGTCCTGTCTCCAATCTTCCTTTCATTTCAAAGATTTTGGAAAGAATTGTTCTTTCCCAGTTGCAGGCCCATCTATCCCAGAATAACCTGCTTGGTTATCTTCCGTTATCGTACAGAAAGTACCACAGCACGGAAACCGCGGTTCTCTACGTCATCAATGGTCTGCATCAAATGCCGACGAGAGACTCGTGTCTGTGATTGCGTTACTTGATTTGATCGCAGCATTTGACACCCTGGACCATCACATCTTACTTGACCGTTTGAATACGTCCTTTGGTATTAAGAGCACTGCCTTTGATTGGTTCAGGTCCTACCTGAGTAGTCGTGAACGATCGTCCTTGTCGATGGTGTGGACTCATCTCCGCACTCACTCGTCTACGGGGTCCATCAGGGCTAGGTCCTTGGACCTGTGCTGTTCACTCTATATGTTCAACCGCTGTCTGCCGTCTTAGCTGCCCACGATTGTGACTACCATAAGTATGCGGATGACACCGAAGTGACTACCTGTTCCCCTCCTGCACAGATTGCTACTGCCTTGTCTAACATTCAGTCTTGTATTGACGATGTCATGGACTGGATGAACAGCAACAAGTGAAAGCTTCACACGGATAAAACCGAGGTCATGCCGGCAGGTTCTACTACACATCTCAGGTCCTCCGACTGTGAGTTCCCTGATATTGGGGGTGAAACAATTCCTTTCAAATCCTCAGTCAAGTATCTCGATGTACACCTTGATCCGACACTTTCCATGCAACCGCATATCGGTTCTGTGTGTCGGGCAACTTTTCTTGAGCTCCGGAGGATTGTTTCCATCCGACCCTATCTGTCTGGTAAAGCTGCTGCTAGATTCGTATGCACTGTTACTTCTCGCCAGGACCACTGTAACTCTGTGCTTGTTGGTCTGCTGAACAGATCGCTCGACTTCAGCGGGTTCAAAACCACGCCGTGAGAAT
>SMGT01000963.1:27749-55246 GCA_004794575.1 Lanistes nyassanus | reverse complement strand
TAATAATAATAATAATAATAATAATAATAATAATAGGATTCTTCTAGAGAGCTGTTCCCCCGAAGGGCTTAAAATCGCTAGACTTCACCAGGTTCAAAAGCACGCCAAGAGACTTGTCTTGAGGCAATCAAACCGGGAGCATGTGACACCCACGCTCAAAGAACTTCACTGGCTTCCAGTAAAGTTCCGCATTCAGTACAAGATACCTGTGCTCGTGTATCGTCACTTTGATGGTACACTCCCACCGTATCTGTCGTCTGTTCTTTCCACCTACCGTCCTGCTAGACAACACGGGTCCTCCTCCGAAAACCTTCTTATACTACCGAAAACCAACCTGAAAGCGTTCTGTCAGCGTTCTGTCAGCGTTCTGTCAGCGTTCTCTTAGTTTTGCTGCCCATAATGTCTGGAACTCGCTGCCGGCTGAACTCCGCGATGCTAAAACTCCACACCTCAAAACCCATCTCTTTCACCTCGCTTTTCACTGATTGTACCGAACTTGTTGGTAACGCTGGGCTGTGAGGGAGAGAGAGAGAGAGAGATTGCGAGTGTGGTTGCTTTCTTGGTGGGTTTTATGTGGTTGCTTCCTTGAGCCATTCGAGGGAATAGCGCTCTATTATTAATACTACTACTAATAATAATAACATTATTATTATTATTATTATAAATGAATGTGCATGTATTTATGTATTTATGCTTTTACAGGTGTCTGTTTTTCTTGAAGAAGATTTCCCGACTGGGTTTTCTGCAACTGTTGGTTCTCTGTACGTGTCTGGTGTTGCTCTACATTCACCAAGATGTCATTTCCGCCATACGTCTCAAAAAACCCAGTCACCTGCAGCCTACTGTTTCCCGACTGCACGTGGAAAAGGCTCCAGAACACCAGGATGACATCGACAAGTGCAAAAAATTCAGTTTTGGCGGCATATCTTTCTTAGTAAAAAATCACACAAAGCTGCACGAGAAATGGGTTTCTGAAATGAATACATCTTACTTAAGTAAAAGCGTTTTAGGAAATATGAAAGAATCTAGTGATTTTCCCAAAAATATGTCAACAAGCCTTTTGGATTTTCAGGACAGAAACCTTCAAAATGCAACTGCAATGTATCACAACCGCCTGTACGAACTCCTGAGATCTGTGGAATTTATAAACGACGATAATTATACACAGAGTGATATGCTGTCTTTTTTCAAGCTTCGTGCACACACTGTGAACAGCTTCGTTCCCGAAGTTCTTATCCAGGCTTTCCCGCCTTGTCATCTGGAAGGTCCGTTCCTCCTAGTTGCCGTGCCGTCAACAGCAGGTAGCACAGCAACAAGGGACGCTATCCGAGAGACCTGGGGGAGCTTGGCTCGAGGTGCAGCATGGCCACGGAGGTCTAATCGGTCTTATGACGTCAAAGTCGTTTTCTTTCTTGGGGTTCAGTCGACAGTGAACATGACGTCACTGAGAGAAGAATCTAAACGCCACAAAGACATCGTCATGGGGGACTTTCAAGACAGTTATCGTAATTTGACTGTTAAAATGGCATTCGCACTACACTGGACTGTTGAATATTGTGAACATGCCAAACATTTTTTGAAAGCGGATGAAGATACTTTTGTCAATATACCTCTACTTATGGATGTGCTGAGCATCATATCCTGTCAACATGAGCGATATGTTATTGGCTGCAAACATCCATACCCCAAACCCCCAGTGCTGCGTCACGGTCGGTGGGAGGTGAGCAAAACTGCTTATCCTTTTCCGTTTTTCCCCCGCTATGTGTACGGAGCTACTTACGCCATCTCCCAGAAAGCTGTCAAAGATCTGTTTACTGCTTACCAACACATGGCTCTAGTGCTAGTCGAAGACGCTTACTTCACGGGGATCTTGGCTAAAACGATGAACATTCTCAGAATTCATTCTTCTCACTTTGCAATGGTCAATAATAATCAATGTCTTTTACTAGAAGAGAATTCTGTGAGTTTGATGAATTTCAGAGATGCTTCAGATCTTCGCAAGATGTGGTCACAAATTGGAACAGGGGAATGTGAATAGTACTGTACATCATGATGATGGGTTTCACAAAGACTTGATAGAGTCAGAGCCTATAGAACGTGTTTTCTGCAGTGGACACCTTTTTCATTTCATAAACTTACAGTAGTTTCCTACAGATCACTGACTACAGGCTTTGGAATAGGCATCGATATGACTAAAGTAACCTCTTTGTTATATGTTATTATATGTTGTATATGTTGTCATATATGTGCTAGATGTTGTTATAGGTTGTAATGTGCTACCACTCGCACAGCTTAAAGGAAACATTCCTTTCACATGGGATAGCACCGTATTTTAAAATTATTTATATCGAAATAAAGCAATACATTTGTTTTTCTTGTTATGGCTGACTTTTTTTGATAATTTTATGCGCACGAAAATAACACCCTTTTTTTTGGTTATTCTGACTTGTTTTTCTACGTTACTTCGTTGTGTTGTTGAAGGAAGACGGTAGAGTTCTAAAGGCTCCACTGAAACATCACGTTGAAAGCAAGTTTGTTTTCAAGGTCTGTCTAGAGATTTATTTTTCTATCCAATATTCAGTATTTATTTTTTAAATTGCAATATTCTCCACAAAGCTCTGTTAATCTTTCGACAAATGTATCAAAGTGCTTGAAACCCCATTTCTCCATTAACGATAAACTCTTCATTTCCTTGCAACGTCAGACTCTTGACTTCTGTAGGTGACAGTATTCGCTTGAACTGCATGCCGGCCAACAAAAACCCAGTCAGTACAGAATGTCAATTGTTATTCTGTCTCAATAGGTAAAAAGTGCATCGAACAACAAAAACGTGATATAGAGTTTTGAAAAGAAATACAAAAACAGTCAGACTACAGAAACCTGTTTTTCTGATTGGACTGCTCTTTTGTTTTAAAGCAGTTTTAACAGAGCACGCCAGGCCTGCAGGTAATTTTGATCCCGTCTAAAGATTACGTCCCGTGTCACAGGTGTAGTAGCAGGTTGTATATAAACTTGGTTTAACCGAAGACCCACTAGTTACACCAAGACTGGAAACTCTTTCATACTGCTATATTGAAACAGAGAGGTTTTCTTATGAAGGAATGGTTACATACTTATGTCATCAAAGTTCAGTGCATCTCCAAAAGCATCTATTTAAAAATCAATGTGTCTGCATTATTGTTTCTCCAACAGTCTTGGCCACAAGAAAATGGCAAAATGGAGGAAGCAGAGAAACATATTTAGCAACAGAACCCCACTACAAAGACATGATTGCGCACAACTAAATAATAACAACAACAATCATCATCATCATCATCATCATCATCATCATCATCATCATCATCATCATCATCATCATCTTCTTCTTCTTCTTCTTCTTCTTCTTCTTCTTCTTCTTCTTCTTCTTCATCATCATCATTCAAAAAGTTTTAACTCAATCAGGACGCATCGACCTTATTTGGTCAAAACGTTCGAAAACTGTAATCCAGTGAAGTAAATTTGCAATGATGTAATTAGTGATGCAATTAACAGTTCGTTTAATTTTCAACTGGCTTTCGTTCCCTCAAACTTTATTTTAAAAAAGTTCTTGGCTCACTGCGATCATAAGTAGTGGATGTCCGCTTGAAATAAAGCTTCTGAAACATTTCTCTAAGCACTTGGAAAGGCTTTCATTCACATAAGTTCAGTTATGTTGCTGCTACTGGACTATAATAAACTTCAGGAAGAAATACACTCTATATCGCAAGTATATTTCAAAATGGATCTTCACCGTTTACTCACCTTTCTTCCTCGAGGGGGGGGGGGGAGAAAAAAAGATTTTCTTTTACACCCTCGCTTCTATTGGCCGTTAAAACAGTTAGTTCCAGAACAATAATCAGACGATAAAGTTCGGGGTTTTTTGTTTTTGTTTGTTTATTTTTTGGTTGTTTGTTGGGTTTGGGGGGTGGGGGGTGGGGGCTTTCATTGTTCTTGTTCCCTCGTTAATCATGATGCCATGGCGACAAACTCTTTCTCGGCATGAGTTATTTTCCTTCAATGGCCAGAGTGACCTTGCCTTAGTTTCCAGTCATTCTCAATACACATTCACAATTCTTCGTTCCATACAGACAAAGCACGCAAGGTGGCGTGTAAGTTTGCGAGAGCTACCTACATCTGCAGAGAGCTGAAGTGAACTTAGTCCTTTGACAGGGTGGAGCATATGTTCAATGCACTATTACAGTGATACAATAATACAATGATAAAATAATACAATGATACGATTATACAGTAATACAATGAAACTAAATTGTCAACTCATCCACACACACACACATTCTTTCGCTTGCATTGACGGTATAGGGCGGCGGCTTGACATAAAAGGTTTGGCCTAAGGCCACAGGTGAAAATAGTCGGGTGGGTTCATTTTCATTCATTTTAGTGTATTTGTAGTATTTACCTTGGAGAGAGAGAGGAGAAAAGACATAGCGAGCTAAACATACGTTAGTTCTTTTGTTCTAGCATCCAATATATATATATATATTTTTTACAAAATTTTGATTTGTGAACGTCTCAACACTTTGAGGCTTGCTTTTTTAAACTGTGAAACTCATCATCCTGACAAAATTACCGTCACAGATTGGTACGCTACGCCAAAAGATGTATTTGAATAGATGTGTATTGAAGTAATCATTTTCTATAAAATACATATATGCACAATTTTATACATTTATACAATCATATCATATATACATGCACACACATACGCAAACGCATACATATAACACCATATTTGAAGTACCCTCTGCCACCCAATTACCCATAGCCATAGCCATACTCACTGCATGCTTTTTCGGAGAAATAAGTCAGTTTTACAAAACTTAAGATCGCCTTCTGAAGGCCTCAATATTCTACATGTATTTCATTCCTTTTCTTTACAGATAAAACAAAATTTTTGATATATTTACTTATAGTCCAGTAATAAAAATCTTATTGTGATGTGCAACATTTTTCTCAAATCTGTACTATTAAGCCACACAGCCACCCGCCCCTAAGAAATATTGTATAACATCATCAACTTTATTAACGATTCGGTAAAAGAGATTATGATGACTGCTTTTACGCACTAAAGGAGAGAAAACCAGAAAAAACATTCTTTCCTTGTCAATGCACAATGTCTTTCATATTTGTGGGGGAAAAAAAGTGTTCAAGATTGTCAGAACGGATCTGGAAAAATCTTTTAAAATAACAAAACCACGGAACCGTCTACACTTTTCTGATGTTAAAATGCAGATCTTTCTCGTTTAAAATATCAGCAGCTGGTCTATCGCCACGGCACTGTTTGAGCGCCAGATCTCCCCACATGTTTAGAATGGAACCTACGCTCCGGAAATAAGTCCGCGATACGCTGAGACCACTCGCTAGGTTACACCACGTATCATTCCGCATATCACGCTTAACTGGATGGGCGAAGGAGCCAGAGTGAATCCTACTCACACCCAAAGTTTTGGCAAGCACGCCCGTAAAGAGTGCGTCTTCGTTGGGCATGACGGGACGGCGTTTATAGGCGGCCAATAGATCACGCACAGCGGTACCGGAAATGAGGTATGAATGCCCGAACAGGTAGGCAGGGAAGCTTGAGAACGGGTACAATGCTTTCTCTACGGCCCACCGTCCTCGCCTGGGGACCCAGGGTTGCGATATGTAATGCTTATGACCCAAGACAAACCTTATCTTTAACGAGCTCATCTGGTGCAAGATGTCCATAAGCAAAGGAACGTTGATGAAAGTGTCTTCGTCAGCCTTCAGCACGTGCCGAGCACCAGGGCAGTAGGTGGCGCTCCACTGCAAGGCAGCCGCTATCTTGATGCTGAGGTTTCTGTAACTGTCCACGAAGTCTCCTTGGACAATGTCCCCGTAACGTTGTGATTCGTCAGTCAGGATCTGGCTATTGTTGCTTCTGCTGTTATTTGTGCCGAAGACAAAAACCAACTTCACGTGCAGGCGGTCCTTGCGTCCCGGCCAGATCTTCCCGCGTGCGAGGCTGCCCCACGTGGATCGGATGGCCCCTCTGATGTCCGCGTGGTCCACCACCGACGGCACAACGACCAACAACGACGGAGACTCTCCACGGCTGCAGACGTCCGGCGCCGGGATGAGAAAGAAACCAGGGGGAAATTCGTTCACCACCTCCGTGCCAGCTCGGAAATAAGACTCGTTTCCTTTCAGATGGTCGTCTGCAGGAAGGAACACCATGTCTCGCAGAATGTCTAGCGCGTGGGGAGCGACTGGGGGGTCCAACATGTTTTCTGCGAAGCTGTTTTCACCGAAGACCTTCTGATAACTGGAATATTGGTTCGACGCATTCTGTTTATTCGTATCTTCCTTCCTGCCGTCTTGTTTTTCGAGGCGTTGGAGTGAAAGGTCAACAACAATGTCGAATAACTTGTCTTCTTCAGCTACATCTTCCTCACGTTTCTTCTCCTTTCCGAATAGCTGTGGCTCCTGTCTGGCACGGTCATCGGCTGTTTCGTTTTTCTGAGAATCGCCTGTTCCATAAATAGACCCAGTATTTTTGTCTTTATAGACACTGACTTCGTCCGGGTTCCTAAAAGTTAGCATTCGTGGAGTGGTTGGGAGATAACTCTCAAAGGGTACAACACCCAGGTCATTTTTCTGTCGTGGGTAGCTGTTTAACCTCAAAAGGTCAAGGGTTGAGAAGGCCGCGTAAAGGAGAGAGGCGCTCAGAAAGACCCTCCACAGTCGTCCGTACCTGCTGCTCCTGGAGAACCAGAGCCTGGAACAATGGAAAGCACGTGAGTTTCTTTACTGGTTTGCTGTCAACACCACCATTTTATTGTTCACCATTTTAGTGAACAATACAAGACTCGGAAACCTATGGGGCGCCAAGAGGGGAATGGGTATAATGCTTTATAAAGAATTGCATTCTATAACTGTAGAATTCATTCTATAGCTAATTATAGAATTAATTCAATAATTCAATAACTTTAACTAAATTTAACTAAATTCTTTAACTAAACCATTGTAATTCGTAATTCGTAAAGAATTGGCATGGTATATTTATTATAGAATTCATTCTTTAGCTGCAGTATTTAATTGTATATAAAGAATGAATTCTTTAGCATTTTCTGTTCACAGCTTACCTAGAATAAACTTTCTTTATAGAATTAAAATGGTTTAGTTAAAGAATTAATTCTATAATTAAAGAATGCATTTTATAATTATAGAATTAATTCTTTACTATAAAATCAATTCTTGGCTATAATTATAGAATGCAATTCTTTATAAAGCATGAGCATTATACCTATTCTCCTCTTGACGCCCCATACGCACGCACGCACGCACGCACGCTCGCACGCAAACTTTCTTTCTTTCTTTTCTTTCTTCTCAACACAAACAATCCCCCGCTCACCACATCCACACACCCGCACACCCGCTCTCATTCATCCACTGTCTCACTCTCTCATTCACTCACGCACTCACACACTAAACGCACGCACTCACTCACTTTATAACAAACACGAACACAGATACACAAGCACACAAATACGTCCACGTGCAAAAAAGCACACACACACACACACATATATATGTAGAAAATAATACAAGAAAACATAAGACAAAATTAGTAGGAAAACATCTGCCTCACCAGAGGATGCGCTGGAAGGACATTCTGCTCGATGAATGGTGGCTGAAGTCCAAAGGACGATGAAACCTCTTTGATAACGTGTGCTTATGTGTACTTTGTTCATCGATCCTTTTGGGCTGTTATTTTTTTTCCTTCTCCTTGCCCGAAGAAATATCTGACAGGTCCTATTTATCTCCATTGTTTTAGCCAGGATAACGCACTGTCGATGTTCAACAATGGGAATGAAGGTAATAGGAGACAAACCAACAGAAAGCTAGAGCTGCTGGTACACTATTGGATCAAATGCTATTACGTACTATTGGAAGATGCATGTATGTATGTTACTGATGATTGTCACCCCATTATGCAAAGCGCTTGAGAAGCCAGCGTAAAAAGCCTGCGCTGTCTGCAGAAACTTTCCCCGGTTCAAAAGATGTACTGAACCTCCCCGGACAAAAGCCAGTTGGTGTCATTAAAAACCAGTTCTTTGCTTTCTTTAATGTCGTGCACTAGACGTGTACGATGGGTCGGCGAAGGCAGCTGCAACATTAATGGCAGTTGAACTCAGTGGGGGTGGGGAGGGGTTACCTGCTGTTCCTGAAACAGGAAATGAAGGTGACCTCACGGATCCAAGCGTCCGATGGTTGAGTGGCGTCATACATTAATTAAATGTTACAGGTGCTAACGACTGTTCTGCTAACATATGGGAAGTAACAGAATGCGACAGAGTGGTCCTAGAATTTTGCTGAACAAGCACTTTGGCAGGGTGTTACCCCATCCTCCCCCCCCCCCACGTCTGTAAAACTGTTTGTGACTTTTGGTTTGTTTGGGGTTTTTCAGTCCATTTTGTGAAGCACTCAAAACAAAATGCTTTTAATTTAATCGCCAGAAGATATGCTAAAAGGGCATAATCGTTAAATTACAACAAAAAGTGTTCTTAAAGGACATTGAAAATAAGCAAAGGTGAGAAGGGCTCATAAGCACTGATTTTATGACTGTCCGTAAAGACTCTGTTAATCCAAGTATTTTAGCGTGTCGTAATCTCTGGCCCAGCTGCATTTATTTTTAGGTCACTTAGCTGTGAAGTGTTTATGTAAATCCTGTCGTCTTTTAAAATATGTTTGGCTCAGAAATATGTCCTCGTATAAATAGCACTTGTTCCGTTCGACCGAAGATGAAAACCGAGGGCAAAAGATCCTGACAATTCCAAGTGTCTTGGCAAGTATACCAGTGAAAGGAATGTCTTCCACGGGAATGAGAAGAAAGGGCTGATACGCTCAAGGTCTTTGATAGCTTCATGGGAATTACGAATGACCGTAAAAGTAGCGCGGATAATATGGCAGCGGATGGCAGCAGAAATATGTCCCAAACGACAAATATATATCAGAGTAACAGCCATGCTAGCGCAGAGAAGAATAGACATCCTATTGTAGTGTCTGCAGATTCTATTGTAGAGATGAACAAACCTGAAAGAAATTTGGACAACCACATACGCACACTCGAGTGAAGTTATTTCTGTAGACATGCACTCGCCCGTAAAGAAATTCAACACCTCATAAATAAGCATGTAGATTTGTTTATGACGATAATGGGAAACTTCTCCACAATGAGTATCTTAATTTGCTGGAAATTAACGGATATTTCGACAGAGAATTTTTTATATAGACGGGTGCATTAAAAGGTAATTAAAGAGGTCAGCTTGGCATATTTAAGCAAAGAACCAGTCATTTATTCGTTCGGATGATGCAAGCCTTCGTCCATTGAAATGCTGAACTTAAGGAAAACAAAGTTAGTTTTAGAGCCTGTTAATTAAACATGAGCTTCTGTCACTCCCACTGACCCCAGTCTTTGCGGGATAAAAAAAATATCCAAGCGCAGCATCAATCCTAGCTCTGTGTGTATGTGTGTGTGTGTATGTGTGTATATACGCTCGCTCGCTCTTCGAGAAGTAATATTGTCCACAAATTCTGTCTTGTAAAGGATAAATTTCAGTGGGCGTTTATTTTAAAGAAAATATGTTCCAATGAAATTGATAGCATTAATCACTTCGTACTTATATCGTCCAGCAAGGAACTGGAGACTACTTAGTCCGAACAGCAATCAGATCAAAAAGTCGGTGACATAAATAAGGCAACCGTGAGTGCACTCACGAACTCACTTACTCACTCTGACACTCACTCTCACTCACTCGGTTTTCTATGTATGCGTTAAACGTGTGCGCGCGCGCGTTTTAATACGGGTGTGTGTTTGCACTAAAATATAGGGCAGGAGGCTTTTTCTTAGAGAATTTTTTTAAAAATTAAATTAGTTGTTTAATGCACGCGGTTAATGCAATGAGATCCTTTCCGATTATTTTAAACACCAGCCAAATTACTATAAACCGAATAAGTTAATGAATACAAAACCAAGAAAGACTCTTAGAAAATTATGCAGATTTATTGTTGTTATTATTACCTACATGTTGAAATGTTTTCTCTCTGGTTTTAACATTGCTGTACAGTTTTCTATATGTATTAGATTTACTTTGTAAAAATATGTTTTGTAAACGTGTATATGTTTTGCTAAAGCGAAAGGTCCCCCACCAGGGCTTAAAGCTAAATAAAATTAATGAAGTAAAAGGATTAATTCATAACGACTACTTTCGTCGGAAACAGTCGCGCCGTGTAAATCCCGCATCAACCTCTGCTTCTCGTCTCTTCTCTGGGTATCATTCAATATCTATCAGTCTGTCACTTTATTTCTGTATGTCTGACTATAAACCTGCCCCTTTCCCCCTGCTCCAGTCTTCTTCACTTTGTCTCTGTCTCTTTGACGCTTCTGTCAAAATTAAAGTGTTTTTTGATTTGGAAGTATGTGAGTCCTAGTTCCGGACATCCGATGAACAGAAAAACCATCCCCTACTGCTAAAAGATGTTTCTCTCTCCATGCTTAGATTTGAGCATCACATCTAAGAAAGGCAGACGTTTACAGCAGCTATCCCCTACATAAAGTACGGTAGGAATATACTAAACATTTTATCTTTAGAACATATACATTGGTGCTTATCTGTGATTTTCTCATCGAGGAATTGTAGCTAACCCCTTAAATGGCTACTTTATGTTACCGTGTGTTTTCGATCCACGAATCTTTTCATATTAACTTGATATTTTTTTTTAAAAAAAGTTTACACATGTTTACACTGTCAAGTAGAGATCGAAAACGCCGACTAGAAATGTTTGCCTGACCTGCACAAAACTCCGTCTTTGATCACGAGACACCTGTCGCCTGAAGTGTTAAAATCTTCCATATGTTGAAACACCACAAGACAATGTGGTGCAGGGACAAAGTTGAAAAAATATCTTTCAGCCGATGGATTCAAAATCAAAGAACAAAATGTGCGTGCGTGCGTGCGTGCGTGCGTGCGCGCGTGCGTGTGTGCGTGCGTGCGTGCGTGTGAGAGAGAGGGAGGGAGAAAAAGAGCGCAAGCGCACGTGAACGTGAGCGGGGTGTGTTCGTGCATACCTGTGCAAGAATGAGTGGAATAACGCGCGTCTGGTAATATAACGTGTGAATGTATTTTTCGTGTCAGTGACAGGGGAGGAGGGATTAAACGGATGGTTCGGGGAGTAGTTAGAGCTGCTAAGTGAATCTTTTGATCTTCCCATGCAACGACTTAAGAAGGAGACATCTAAGTGTTTATTGGTAGAAAAGTAAAGCACTCTGTCATTCAGCCCCTTTTCAAGGTGATCAGTTGTGCAAGAGGTTTCTATAGCACAGTAATAACTGTCTGTAGACAGACGTTAATCATCTTTTGTGTTATGTTTTTAAGGGACTAACGGGAAAAGAATTTTTGCCCAAAATTTCCCAAGATAAGAAGCGGGTAAAAATGTTTAGCATATTTTATCGAAGTATTTATGAAGAGACTTTTATGTTGTCCATCCATTTATAATGAGTTCTTAGTAGAAAAAATTGCCTCTGTAGTAGTAGTGTAAATTTATCTGTGAAAAGTTTAATCCTTCTCATCTTCCTCATCCTCTTTTTCTTCGTCCTCCTACAGTGAAGACGCAAACAAATTGGTGCGTATCAGTGAAATATTTCTCTGTTATACTTGTCTAAGCGACATCCCATCCTGTCATGGCTGCAGCTGCAGAGAATCAGCAGGGCTCTATCTCCTGTAAAATCTCACAGGATCAAAACAGAGTCTGTATGGATTTTTACTGAATAACATGTGTGTAATTAGACGCTTCTGTCTCTTTCATTTTTAACACAGTTCAAACACAGAGAAGTAGTCTTTTGTACCATTACCTGACGATATTTGAAGGAAAATATAACTCCCATTTCGGCTTTAGAAGCTTACGAATGTCTCAGTGAAACAAGAGTAAAGTTATACGTGTACGTCTGTCTCTCGTTTTCTGGAAAAAAATAATGTGCACGGAACCAGGAGAGTACCTTTATTATCGCTGGTATCGTCGTCTTTTTAAGTAAAATGACATAAAGCTGTACGAGAAACGGGTTTCGAAAACCGCTAAAAAATATACACCTTATTTAAGTAAAATCATTACAGAAGGCATGAACGAATGATGTTCCAAAAAAACCGCCATAAACACAGACTTGGGATTTTCATCACAGAAGCTCTCAGAATGAAAATGTGACGTATTACAGCTGAACGGGACAGCGCTTGTACGCGGCAAAGAGATCACGCACAGCGGTGCCGGAAATGACGTATGATTGCCGAACAGGTAGAGAATTAGTTGGGAACAGGTACAATGTTTTTTCTTAGGTCCACCGTCCTCTCCTGGCGACCCATGCATATAATTCATATAATGCATATAATGCATATAATGCATATAATGCATATAATGCATATAGTGCATAATGCATATCACTCAGCACAAACCTTATCTTCGACGACGTTATCTGTTGCAAATTGTGCATGAACAAAGAACATTGATGAAACTATCTTCGTCAGCCTTCAGCACGTGCCGAGCACCAGGGCAGCAGGTGGCGCTCCATTGCGAGCCACCCGCCATCTTGATGCTGCCTCTCTGACATGGTCGTCGGCTGTCTTGCAGTTTAAATTCAATAAACGTCAGTCAAGCATAGAAATCATTGAGATGAAAGTAAAGTTTATCTCCATCGTGAAATTATTCTACCAACTAGACTTGCTACTGACAATAATTATGAAAACCTATTCTGAACGTGACACAATGGAGTTTCGCAGCAAAGAAAGGAACCCAGACCGAGATGCGTGCGCATCCGTAGCTGAACGTCTGCCAAGAGTGACGCAGTTTGCAATCTGTCAGTCATTTATGTCTATGGCTAGTCCAAGTATTTTAGCGTCTCGTACTCACTGACCCAGCTGTTCTTTTGCTGTATGTCACTTAGCTGTAAAGAGTTTCGTTATTGACTATTTTTATTGCTTGACGCCATAGAAGTATGAAAATATGATTGCAGTTGTTCCGTAAATGACTTTAAGATGTTCGTCATTAAGCCTCTACAATACCTGTTTTGAAAGTCGTGGCAACAAGATGTTTATAATAATCATATATGAACTACTAATCTAGATTTGAAAGACAATTTTGTCATTAAAATAACTTACTGTGACTGTCTCCAATTTTTTTAAATAGCTCATTAAAGTAAAAAATAAATTCTAATAGAATATCATTGTGACAACTAAGATGTAATAACGTCCAATTGTGACGCCTGAAAGAATATGGAGATTAATGTAGCTATTCTCACGCAGTCATTCGGTTTTACAAGAAAGAAGTAACAAAATTCTTCCTGTTTATTTCACATACCATCCAAACGCGCTAATAAACTTAACAAACTGATGAACAAAAAATCAAAAAGGACTCTAACATTTTTTGGAATGTTATCATCCTGATTACTTCCCTGTTTAAGCAGCAGTTCACTTTCTTGCTAACGGTATCTGGCTTACTTTTTTATTGCCATTTCAATGTATTGTTTTATCGGTTATATTTTAAATTCTGCTAATATTAGTGTAGATCTGGGGATTTGTTATTGACAAATTGTATTGCATATGGTGTATACAGTACGTTGCTGTGTGCTGCTGTTCTGTGCCGGCCATCTCACTGCAGCTATCAGTCTGGTGGTTCTTTCAGTGCATAGCTTAGAAATAGGACCCCATCTACCGTGCGAAGAAACTGCTAGGTTCAAGCACTGTCCTTTCAACATTGCCTTCCTACCTAGCAGTAAGGAAATCATTCACGCGATTTACAATGGACATTTCTCCCTTCTGATTTTGTAAAATATATTTAAGTAACCCACTCCTGTCTGACCTGTCCTTTTGTGATCAGATGGAAGAAACTGAAATGTATGGACTGTTAAGTTTGTCGTGAGTATAAAGCAGAAATTAGCTAATCCCTTTGAAACATACAGTGCAGTCGTTATCTTTTAAGTTCATCGCGCTAATGACAAACTCAAATCTTCACCATATCAGAAGTGTAGCCATTTTAAAAATTGTTATAAGAAATATGTCACTACTTACAGCCTATCAAATGGGACACACTTTCAAAAGATGGTCCCTTTTACCCTTGTTTATTGAATATTCTGAAGCTTTTGTAACTAGAAATTATCCTCTCTAGCCACGCCAGTCTCTCTTTTCTTGCATGTCTGGCCTGGCTAACATGAGCGTTCTTATCTCCTGTTCATATGTAAATATGCACTTAAAATACAAGTAAAGGGGCGTTACAACCGTTCTTATGACCGGAAGAGCAAATGCGAATGCTCATGCAAGCCACCCCAGCGACTCCCTTCATGTCAATAACTACAGCATGTGGCTACAGTGCGTGAGACAGTGAAATGCTTCTCTGGGTGGTTGGGGGGATGGTTGTGACGTTTCATGTAAATATATAGCGTTCGGCCTCCTGCAAAAGGAATGTTTAAGAGGCCCCGCACAGTTGAGCAAGATGAAGAACAAATTATCCTACCATCTATAGCTATAATTTCGTTCATCTCCCCCCTCCCCTACGCTGACCGATACTCGCACCACCCAGCCCGCCCCATTCTTTCTTCATTCCTCACTGACGTTGTAGCGAAATTCTACGTACGTGTACGTAGTTCAAACTCTTAACTCGGCAGACCACCGCCTTCCAGCTACGTGTACTCACAAACTGGTTAAACTCGGTTGCACTTATTGTAACTGTACTTAACATTTGACACCCGACCCCGATTCCCTCTGGAAGGTAAAAAAAATTTGGGTCGAAAGACAAAAGTTTTTAGCATGTCGAATAAAAAATATTACGGGCCTGTTCAAAATTGTTCTTATGGAAATGCATATCTTTATTGATGAGAATTTAGAAGTGAAAAAGAAAATGCGTACTGCAGACAGGGGCATATCGAAATGACAGAGACACAGAAAGATGTTCACCCTGGGAAGAAATACTTCAGGTATTCCTGACAGTGAACGCCTTTTCGCACTTGAACCCAAGCACATCTAGACTATTTTGAGGAGTTCTTGTTATGTCTGTTCAAATTCCTGATTTGTATTTTTATATTTGTCGGAGCTAGGTAATGCGGAACCAAACTCATCCCAAAAGCAAATGTTTCTATAGAAGTGAACTTGCACATCGAGAATTTGATTGTGTGGTTTCCTCATGTACTGCGTGGGACAGGGCCACACAAAGTTACAACTAGCAGAAACCAAGCTGCCAGAACTCGCATTAATTTATAGAAACATTTATTTTACCAATAGTCACTAAGATCAATACCGGATTTCTATTTCTCGATGACAGTTTTGTTAGATAAGTCTTCTCCCCCATGACGTGACTTCGATCAGAAATAGAAAGTCCATTTTCTAGACATGTGGCAGGGCGGTGGGCTGGCAGCGAGAAATGGGCACAAACTCACACAGACATGCGAGCTCAGCACAAATACCGAAGGACCAAACTAAAGCCGGAGAACAATGAACAACAGCATATTATTTTACATGGAATCCTTCCCCAGTTCACCCCAACTGACCATGAAATAAATCAAATGCTGTATACAAAAATAAATAAATTCACCCAAAGAAAGCGGAAAGAATAACCAAATAAGAAATAAGATATGTCATCAACTAGTATTGCTGATTCAAAACGAATCAAATCCCGCACACACACTCAGTAAACAAAACAAAAACTACTAGACCGGCAGCATGGCCACAAAAAATCTAAAATGAAGATAACAGGGTGAAAAGGAAACCCAACCCCAAAATGAAAGCTAAAACACGGATAAAAAGCTAAACCAAAATTTTTAAAAAAACGTATAATGCAACACATAATGCAGAATTCCATATTATATAAACCATAAACTTATTCTAAGGATGCAAAGACCATCGTAGATTAACCTTAGAAATCTGAACTTACAAGTATGTTCTTGCTGTCAATAAAATTTAGCCTGCATTCCCCTAAGATAAATACATTCAGTTTCAGCCACACTGACTGCAGCTCTCTTATCTCTATGCCAATACGATAGCGATCTTTTTCTTAAACGTTATATCCTGAACATTTTGTAAGCTATGCAATTAAAAATTGATTTCCTCTTTGCCATAGAAAAACCTTACAACCAATAAAGTCACTAAAGTCAATCCAGATTTCTATTTTCTAATGACAGTTTTTCAACAAGATAAAAAGGAGACCAATTTTTAATATCCAAAGGGTGTATTGTCATGTAAACCAACCCTACTTTAAATGCAATTACAATCAAAAAGATTACTAAAAACACCCATCAGGTGTATCTTATGAAATACATCAAATCTAACATATTCTTATCAAAATTATTCACCAGACAAACATTGATTATCATGTTAAAACAACAGCAAAACACGTTGTGGTCTGCCATTGAAAGAAGATTTTAAAGACTTCAAAATCACTGTAAAGGAGTAAATCTAGGGAGATCACAAAATTCTGTCTCGCTGCAGAAAATATAATTTCATTCCACAGACCACCTAAACTTTTAATATTAAATAACATTTTTTTCAGAGCGTTGTCTGGTATTATGCTGTTTGAAGACGATGATTAGAACGGTTTGGTATAATTTTATGAGATTCCTCACCTTTGCCGATGTAGGCCTAGACATATGAGTACGTGCATGCACATACCCAAGAGCACAAGCGCACACGCACGCACGCACAGATGTCGAGGTACATGCGTGCATAAGCACACATTCACTCACGCAGACACACATTCTGACCGGAGTTACTGTACTTGTGGGATGATGCAACTAACCCCTGACTTCCAGTGATTTCTGGAGTATGTGTAACTTGGGAACAGCTTTGGTGCAAGCAAACAAAATGCATGCATTGGGTTTTTTTAATGGTTACATCAGTTGAAGTTAAAAAGAATAGATAAATGCAACAAAAAAAAGTTGTGAGATCACTATTAAGGAAAAGAACAAAAACGGAAATTTCTTCCAAGTAAAAGATATTAACAACCACAATGAGAGAAACAAAGACGTCCTAAATCATTTGAGAACGACAGACTTACGTTTATTTGTTAGTTTTGTTGTTGTTTTATCTGATCAAGCCTTGTGAGACTGTAGTTCCAATCATTAACGAAGAACACACAAGATCCACTAGCTTTCCAAATCATCACCATTGACATTTGTCCTGGATAATAATGGACCACAATTTATATACATCGTGTATGTCTCGGAAACATGTTTGGCTTACGGATATGTCCCGGTACAAATAGCACTTGTTCTGTTCAAAGGAAGACGCAAACCGAGGGGAAGAGAGTCTGACAATGCCAGACACCTTGGCGAGTATACCAGTAAACAGGGCGTCTTCCACGAGAATGAGAGGAAAGTGTTGATACGCGACAAGAAGGTCTTTGATGGCTTCATGGGAAATAGCATACGAATGACCGTACAAGTAGCGTGGATAATATGGCAGTGGATAGGCTTCCACTTCCACCATCCATTCACCGTGGCGCACCACTGGAGGCTGGTTGGTTGCGTGTTGGTAGCCAATAACATAACGTTCGTGCTGCTGGGACAGGTTCCTCAGGACGTCTATCAGCAGAGGAACGTTCACGAAAGTGTCTTCGTCTACTTTCAACAAGTGCTGGGCGCTGCTGCAGTAACTGACAGTCCAGTGCAGGGCAAACCCTATTTTGACAGACAAGTTGCGGTAACTGTCAAGAAAGTTGCCAATCACGATGTCTCCGTGTATTGTAGATTCGTCCTTCAGGTTATTCATGTTTGCTTCAGGGTGATAGCCCAGAAAAAAGACGAATTTTACGTCAACAGATACAGATTTTCGGGGCCATTTGCTACCATGGGCTATGCTGCCCCACGTGCTTCGGATGGCATTCCTTGTGACCGTATGACTGTGCACAGAAGGCATGGTGATGAGCAGAAATGGACCATCCTGTGGACACGGAGAAGCCTGGACCAGAACTTCCGGAACGAAACTGTTCACAGCTTGTGAATGAAGCTTAAAGATGGATGAGCTATTTTGTAAGTAATCTTCCTCCTCTATATGTGTAACAGACCTTATGACGCCATTGACGTTCCGTCGGTATTGTATGGAGGTGTTTGTCAGCGTGAACCAAATTTGGGAATTCGGTGTAGTTTTCGCCTGAGTAGTGTTTGGCAGACTGGGGAAGGTAGAGTTTTGTTCCATTCTGCTTCTAGCTCCACCTGTAGCAAGCAGGTGATCGGAGACAGAGAGTGGTAACAGTGGGAAATCTTTCAAAGACGGCAGCAGAAATGTATCCCCTGTCCCAAACGACAAATATATGAGAGTAACAGCCATGCTAGCGCAGAGAAGAATAAACATCCCGTTGTAGTGTCTGCAGATTCCATTGTTGAGATGAACAAACCTGAAAGAAATTCGAATAACCACATATGCAGACTCGAGTGAAGTTATTTATGTAGACATATAGAAGCATAGTTTCTCGTGTGCAACCATGTAGATTTGCTTATGGGGATAATGGGGAAGTTCTCTACACTAATAATCTTAAGTTACCGTAAATTACAAGATAACCCGACAAAGCAAATTTTTCTAGATGGCATGTTAAATGGTCATTACAAAGTGTCATCTAGGCAAATTGAAACAAATATCCAATCCTTTATTGTTGCGGAAGAAACAAACCCAAAAAACATGAATAGGCTGACCGGAACTAGGAAAATTTAAATTTTAGAGCATGTCGATTAAAAACAAGCTTCTGTCTCTCCCGCTGGTCTCAGTCTTTGCGCCATCACAATATCAACAAATCGCATCATGTCTGTGTGTGTGTGTGCGGAGTAAATACACACCCACGTTCCGCAGACGCGCTATTTCTGCCGACGTCGGCAGAACTAGCTCAACACATCCCCGACATCAGGGGAGCTAACTTGAGGAGTGGACTATCTAAGAAGTCAAAATTAGATGAATTTGTTTCTGAGCTTCGGACGCAGCATTGTCCACAATTAAAACTATTTGTCCATATCATATTAGAGACTTCAGTTTTCATATGTACATTATTGAGCTTAACCAGATCTACATTCTCACACATTTAGGAAACTTTGTGTTATGAAAAGAAGAGAGGTGGAATGGTACAGTTCATCTCCTTAATTTTTTAATTAGCCAAATGGGGTATTAACACTTAGCAAAGAGTAATGAAAATTGTATCTGTTCATATTATTTATCTTATAATTCTTTTTGTTCTTAAAATCTAAATGACTTTCAATAACTTTTTTTTCACTTGGGCAAATTTACTATATATCCACTAACATTTTTCAATGATTTTCTTTTTATGTTGAGCAGATAGGCAGTATGTCATTGAATGATTTTTGTAAATTTACTGTATCAAGACGTTTGATGAGTTAAATACCTACCGAAAGAGTAAATCGAGGAGAATAAGACGATGTGAATTGTTAGTATCTGCAACTATCCTAGAAGAATATAGAAATGTCTAAACAGAGTGAGCCTAACACAGCACGCTATAAGATGACAGCGCGTCACAGCCACGGATCGCTGGCGGTACTCGAAATAACCAAATAAAGCTGGAAAAAACACTAAGTATTTTTGAAATGGAGCATTGCTTCATTTTATAAAAGTTAGCCAAAAGCAGCACTACCATTTGATTTAGTGTTCAAGTTTGTTACTTCTAGTTGTTCAAGTTATTGCTTGTTATAACTATTTTCTGTTCTTACAACTCACACCCTTGAAGGGAGGCCAGGGGTGCTGCTGTCCTCCTTTCTGACTGTAATGGCAGAGCCATATCCTGTTAAATTTTTCTGTTACAATCAAAACGTCTTGTGCTGTTCGCATTGTCTTTATTATCATTTTTTCACTTTTCATCATCGAAATGGGTTTGTGTACTCAACTTTTATTTATTTAGGAGTATTAATTTGGAGTATGTCCATAAATGTATTTTGAACTGGTTTAATTGGTTATTTAGAAGCTGTCACCTCCCTGTTTTTGTCCCTTTGGGGAGAGGGATACAGATTTGTTTTAACTAAGCTATGAGGAGCAACTTTTCTTTACAAGTCATCCAATTTTGGAGGTAAAGAACGAAAAAAAAATTGTAATAAAGTCGGTCTAAGAGATCGAAAGAAATTTTTCTGTTTTTGTTGTGGTAAAAATTGGGTCTCAAGGTGAGTTAAAATCTGCAAAGGAAGACCAGGGAGGCTGAGGTGAAAAGGTACTTTGGCACACACTGAGTTTCAGTTTAAAAGACATGATGTGAGACAGCAAATCAGTAACGGTCTGATTTTTCCCCTGCAGAGTTCCATTTAAGTAATTGGTGAGGTCAGCTAAAATCGCAAGGTCAGAAATCCAGTTGGAATTAGTTCTGGGACAGGCTTCTGTTTCATATCCATAAAATTCTGACTTCTTCCCTGAGACTCCAAAAGCGGGTCAGTACGTTTCCTCGGCTTATCCAATGCCCCTCGCAAAAGTAAACTACATGCCAATACTCGGCCTCCAAATCCTTCAGAGTTTGGTCATAAACATAAGACGATCGAACCAATCGCACAATAAACTTCATTTTCAGCCGGGGTGGTGGCGCAGGGTCACATGAGTCGTTCGGCTATTGTTGGCACATTTCGGCTCTCCTATTGTCCCAATGCCACATTGTTTACCGACACAGCCATCCGCTCTTGCCGCAGAGCCTTTTGCGACAAACTGCGGAAGATCTATTGTAACCCTAAATTTGTAGTCTGTCATTTTGAATTTTGAAGACTTGCAAGAAAGAAAAGCTTGGTGCCCATTCTTTGCAGCCTAATATTCTAGAGTTCTGATCTCTTTCAGTTCAATTTATGACAATTTCATTTTATTAAAAAAAACTATACGGAATTAGAAAAATTGTGTTTCTAGAGACCCTTTGCTGGCCACATAGAAAAGCCTTGAGAGCCGCATGGGGCTCGCGGGCTGCAGGTTGGTCACCCATGACTTAAATATTTACTGGATGTTACCGTGTATTTGTACTCCATAAATCTTTCCATCTTAGCTTGATTTGTTTACGAGAAAAAAGCCTACAGATGATTACTTCTTGATGAGGATGGCGAGAATGCCGCCTGTACATTTTTACCTGGCCATGCTTGACTGCAGAAGCCCCTGCAGACGACAGCGTTGGCCCGGTTAGTGGCGTCAGGGTCTTTTCTTGGATTTCCCGGTGGCTGGTGAGATTGTATGGATACCGCTGGAGGGGTGGAGGGGCGGGCCCAGTAGCGCTGATGACGATGCGTGATGTATCACTCACGGCAAGACGTCCACGAGGCGGTGTTTCCCTGCTGCTCGCATGTCGTCGTCTGCGGTCCACAACACCCAGCTGTTTGTTTCTAAGAACCAGATGACGCGGTGGAACTGTAGGCTGCCCAATCAAATCTTTCCTCCCAAATCATCAAGTGACAACGTCCTCCCCACAAGGAACATTGAGTTTCATGTACAACAAGGGTTAACACAGCAGTTGCCCGACCGCCAATGGCGACCAAAACTCTTTGTCGGGCTAGTAAAAATTTCGTCTTGTTGCCGGACTGGGCAAGTGAAACTTTTCGTGACTGTGCCTATTGCGCTGACTGCTGGCGGCACGCGTAAGCTGACACACACAGCTGTAGCCTTTCATATCTATAGCCAGTTATAAAACTAAAGGCAGCAGATGTTATAGCAAGACACTAAAAACAAAAAGCTAGAAAATGTAAGCCTTAGATTTTTCTTATCGTGCAAACGAAACAAACAAAAAAACCCACAAAACCTGAGGCAGCTGCAAACAGTAAAATTAAACAAAAGCAAGGAAACCAAATCGAACTTTTTATTTAAACATCAACATAAATGTCAGTCATATTCACAGCTTTGTCAGAGGCCTGTGTTTAGTAAAGAAACTTACAAGAAACTGAGGTGCTACAAAGGATATGGTGCGGCGCTAAGCATTAGCAAGTACAGGTAAGAGGTTCCTTCTGTTGTATTACGTCCTTTGAGGTTCCTCAACTTCCGGCATGCTTCTGTCAGCCGCTTACTTTCCAGTATGTGGGGCTGTGGAGTCACCTGTGAGGATGTAATTGCGCAGCGGAGCAACCGAGAACAGCATGCTCAATCTACATAATCTACATAAAAGATACGTTGCAAAAGGAAGAAGATGCAGACACAGAAAAAGCCCCCTTAATATTAAATGAGCTACCCGATGAAAATTGTTTTGTTTTGGTTGCTTAAAGTCCAGTCCCGAAGTAGGGGCATATCAGGACAGTGCTGATTAGACAAGTTTATGTGCTGCCACACGTGCCACACACACACACACACACCACCCCATACCCACACCCCCACCCCCTCACACACACACACTTACAGACGCACGCACGCACAGACACACAATCTCTTTTGCACTAAGGATTCTCTCAGCTGGAAAGCGTATTCAAGATCAAAGAAAGCATCTTGATGGGAGCGAGTCGGACTGACTGACTGTCAAGGAGTTGCCCTGCTTACGCCGTCCGAAATTCATTACAATGCCACTCCAATACCTCCTCGCCAACCAGCACGTAAAAGCTCTCATTAACTAGAGCCAATCAAATGATTGTATTCTGCTTTAAATAAACAAAATTAAATAGTTTAGAAACATTTTGCGCTCTGTCTGGTCTATCAAACAAATCCTTTAATGATTGCTGATCATATCTTCTAATGATCTGATCTCCCAAAACTTGTCTCACACAGATTTATCTTCAGGTAAAAGGTATCGGTTAAATTCCATCATTGATGCGAAGCGAGAACAAGGAATTCTGAGAATGTTCATCTTTTGGTCAGGATCCCCATGAAGTAAGCGTCTTCGACCAGCATTAGGAGCAGGTGTCGGTAAACATCAAACAAATGTTTGACAACTTTCTGGCAGATTGCGTAACAGTGTCCGTCCAGATTGCGGGGCAAATAAGGAAGAGGATAAGCAGCTTCGCTCACCTCCCACTGACGGTCACGCACTGCCGGAGGCTGATTGAATCCGATAACATGCCTCTCCTGTTTACGAGATAAGTTGCTCAGGACCTCCGCAAGTAAATGCACATTGACAAAAGTGTCCACCTTCACAAAATGTTTGCGTGTTCACAGCATGTGGTAGTCCAGTTTATCGAGAAGACTGTTAATTGCCCATGACGGTATCTCTGTATCGTTCAACTTCTTTCAGCAACGTCATTTTTGCTGTTGCCAGAATGCCGAGAAAGAAGACAAGTTAGACGTCATACAACCTACCCGTCACCCCCCACCCCCCGAGCCAAGCTGCCCCAAGTGTTCCCTTGTTGCTGTGTGATCAGGTAGCGAGGGTACAGCAACCAGGAGGAAGGGGCCGTCCGAGGAACATGGAGGAGTACCGTGGAATTTACGTCAGGGACAAAGCTGCTCACGACGTCTGATAGATAACTCATCAAGCTGAATGTAATCGTCATCATTGATATACTCCAAAGCCTTCAATATTTCCTCCAGATTTTTGTAATACGTAGAAACTGCTTTTTTTTAACAGAAAAGTTGTCTTGAAAATCCCTGCGACGTCGTTATTTGGAAAGTCCTCATATTCGTTCACATAAGCTGTTTTTATTTGGAGTTGAAGTCCTGTTGTTTAGTAGTTTGAAAATGTGTGTTTCGTTATGTGTTGTGCAATTTTGATATGAGAAGTTGTTGCGAAGACAAGGCATCACCGAGAATCTGTCTTGGAAAGAGTAGAGCAGCACCAAGGCATTACAGACACAGAGCACGAAGGTCAGCAGGACGTGTCGTGGTAAGATATCCTTGAAGAATAACAGACAACTGAAAAGTACACAGGCAAGTTTGCATTCACACGAACGAACACGCGTGCATATGTATATACGGATACACATACACATACACATACACATACACATACACATACACATACACATACACATACACATACGCATACACATACACATACACATACACATACACATAAACATAAACATACACATACACATACACATACACATACACAGACACACCCATACGCATACGCATACGCATGCGCATACACATATGCATACACATACAGATACACATACGCATACGCATACGCATATACACATACACATACACATACACATACAAATACACATACACCTACACCTATACATACACATATACATATACACACGAGTACACACCTGTAGATTATGTATGTCATCAAATTTACAAGGACGTGAACATTAGGTACACATGAACACAGACTAAAAGTACTATAAAGACACGATACGTGTCTGTGTGCATAATCCATACCCTCAGTCTCTCCGTGTCCTAAAGTTATTATTTCTACCTGGACGACGATGAGCTGACGACAGCGACAAGGCAACAAAGAAAGAGAAAGGGGAAGAAAGAAGGAAAGAAAGAAACAACAGAATTTACTGTAGCCAAACCAGACAGAAGGAATGAGGCTGATTAGGTGAGGTGATGCAAAACATTTTACTTGCGGTAGTACTGCGTGCTCTTTTTCCGGTCACCTGTTCTTGTGAGCAGACGACAGCGACGTTGTGACAATGCGGAGTGTTTTTCAGACACTCGTCAGGTGGGTGAGATTATTAAGGCCCGTGGGGCGAAACGGTTATTGGAGGCACGCGCGAAGCATTCCGGACGGAGACTACAGGTGAGATTTACTGGTGAGACGTTAGCCTTTGATGTCCACCTCAGTGGCACGCAGCGAGCACGTGCAGTCTCCAGGGGGTGTCAGAGTCAAGCGACTGAGTACAAGTTATTAGCCAAGACTTCAGTTAACTCGATTCGATTAAGATGGGACAAGGGAATTAAAAATATTATTTCTTTGTTCATCGTTTAATTACTATTACAAGCTGGTTTCCCACTCTATATAGTGGTGTTAACCCAAATCCAACTGAAAGGGAAAGAGAGAAAAGACTAGAGGGAACAGAAGAGGGGAGAGCTAGGTAGAGGTACGAAAGACAGAAATGGGAGGAGGAGAAAGAAAGAGAAAAGGAGAAACGGAAGGGCATAAAGAAAGAAAGAAAGCAATAATGGAGAGAGGGAGAGAAAAAGGTAAGGGTAGAAAGAGAGAGAAAACGAGAGCGAAAGCGAGGATAGAAACAAAAGGAGGTAAGATATAACGACAAAGATGATGAGAATATCAGTTGATCTTTAAAGTTTCTGTAACTTCTAAGTCGCCAGTGGTTTTTTTATCTTCCTTTCGCCACCCAAGAGCAAACAAGTTCAGAAGTATTTCTTACCTCATACTCCTTGTCTGACAGGTAACAACACAACCTTACCTCTACTTATTTTAATCGACCTTTCGTCGTAGACGGTGGGGGTGATGATGACAACGATAGGAATTTGCATTCGATGAGTGGTATTTCTCGTTTTCTTTCAGATTAATAGGTTCAAAGTACAGAAATCCGCCCACCAGTCTCTTCCATGTTTTAACGTTAAGGATTACATCAGGAGGACCATCCTATGGGCATTTCAGAGTTCGTTTTAACATTACGCGTTACACCAGGAGGACTATCCTAGGGGCATTTCAGATTTTTTTAAACATTACTTTGCGCATTACACCAGGACTATCCTATGGGTCTTTCAGAGTTTTTTTAAACAGTACTTTGCGCATTACACCACCAGGCTAATCCAACGATTTTCTCATTTTTGTTTTAATATTACGTATTAATATTACGTAAAATCAGCCTAATCCTATGGGTCTTTTAGAAGTTTTAAACATTGCCATTTCAGCAGACCAAGGTGGGGTTACCTTTGCCAAAGAAAATGGGGAAAAAATGTCCAGAATTTGTCAGCTGTTGCAAAACGTTCTTCAAGGAGAGTGACTGCAAAGGATATATTTTCACCTGGAAGTGTTCAGTAATTTTATACTTAGTATTTCATTGCAATTGCGTGCCGATTTCAGTCGTGCGTGTGTATCATGCAAATAAAATGCAGTCGATTGCATCTCCTGTAGAAAGAGAGACTTGCTGTTGAAAGTAAATCACTTGCGAAACAATTGCATGTTGACACAGTTCCTCCCATGTGTATGTGCAGAGCCACAGGTGCAAGCTGACGGCTTGGCAGTTCTCGGATGTCGCCCGAAAGTAAATGGCGAGCCTGGCTGAATCCATCATTCAGATGACATTGGTAGCTCAGCATCAACACGACAGAACTGAACACAAATGTGATCTGAACATGTGTGAACAGTAACAAGGAGAAGGTCAAGCTTCCAGTAGCAGACACAAAAAGTGCACGTAACTAGGCACTACATTACCAAAGTCAAGGCAAGGAGCACATCCTTGCCTTGTGGGAAATTACTTGTTTACGGGTCTTTTCCTAGGGTAGCGCTTCATCTGTCTGTCCAGCTGGCTGACTCATTTTTTTCTTAACAGCAAGTTCTTCTGTTTCTGCCAGTTATTTCTATATATTTCATTTCATTGCTGTCTCTGTAGCGATTCGGATTAACAGCACACATCTTTAGATATTAGAAAGCACGCAGGTGTTCGTCGATTCATATCCCGCGCGCTGTTTTGCGCCAGTAGTCGTAACATCATCAAGTTAATGCAGACACTTTACGGGTACTGAGATTTCATTCACAAAAGCGAGGATAGGTTCATCGCAGCGCGCGCCCTCAAGCGAAATCCTTGGGGTTTTTTTTAAGCGCAAGCGAGACAAATTGCAAGTGCACCAGTGTTTGAAGTTGCATGTATCACTTTTAATATACGGTGAATTAAACAATTCTAAGCATACCTTCAATCTGCTGCACAACTTATGTACCAGTTAGATCTAAAGTCCTCGCTTACACATATCTATCTTTGATAGGAATTAACGAATTTTCAGTCTGAGGAGCGTGTCTGCAGCATGCTATTTTACGACCAAACGAACATGTATAAATAGCATTTTATGTATGTAAGCTTAAAAGGTGATTTTTTTTTAAAATACCAGGTTTTGATAAGACTGTCTTCGATAACAGCGAAGATTAAGCAGTAACTATTCTCGAATTTTATTTCCACTGAC
Source organism: Lanistes nyassanus (assembly GCA_004794575.1). Lineage (NCBI taxonomy): Eukaryota > Metazoa > Mollusca > Gastropoda > Architaenioglossa > Ampullariidae > Lanistes > Lanistes nyassanus. The sequence continues at coordinate 28,238 of SMGT01000963.1, read as the reverse complement.
AACATGCTGCTATAGTTCGTTGTCAACGGTCCTGTTCGTTTACAATGACTGCTGAAGATTCAGTCATTGCCATCGTTTAGCATGGATGAAAATAGATTCCCTGCACACAAGAATGTGGTGACACCTGGCAATGTTTGACTGTCAGATACGAATGGGTTGTACCTTGTGCAAATGTTACTATGCCAGTGAGATGCCCTCTGCAATTTGGAAACGGTCTTACATTTCCAGGCCAGACTTCTGCTTAGACTGTTTGTACTCCTGTATCTGTTAGACTGTTTGTACTCCTGTATCTGTTAGACTGTTTGTACTCCTGTATCTGTTAGACTGTTTCTACTCCTGTATCTGTTAGACTGTTTCTACTCCTGTATCTGTTAGACTGTTTCTACTCCTGTATCTGTTAGACTGTTTGTACTCCTGTATCTGTTAGACTGTTTCTACTCCTGTATCCGTTGGACTGTTTCTACTCCTGTATCCGTTAGACTGTTTCTA
>SMGT01000963.1:5961-26164 GCA_004794575.1 Lanistes nyassanus | reverse complement strand
CCCCCCCCCCGTTAGATGTTCCTACTGTTTCTGCTGTTCCGTCTGCTGTTACCATTTCATCGATCTACATCGCTGGTCTTCATCTTCGCCTGGAAACGCCGTCATCGCCTTTTATCGTAGTTCTCCGGCAGCCCCCCCCCCCCCACGCCGCCCACTCCCTCTGTCGCCTACTTTTCTGCAGTTCGCCCTTCCTGGGTCCACGGCGACATCGAAGTCGGACAGTCAGCCAAGTGTAAACCTTGGCGGCGCACCCTGATGTTGACTACCTTCACCTTGTTAGAGGGTGCCGCTATTTCATTAGCTGTGACATTTATTCATCCTTCGGGACTCCAATCTCCAATACCGAATTCAAAGTGATATCTTTTCTCGTGGGATGAGATAGGCAAAAAAAAAAGAAAAGAAACGAGGACCCAGTAAAATAAGATGGGATATGTTTGAAATACAGATACTTTTGACAAAAATACCTTTCCCGTTCAAAATGAATTTATGTACCACTGTTTGCTTCGTTAAAATCTTCATCATTGCATTCGAAGTCACAAATGAGCTCTTTGAATTCACTGGAAACAGTTTTGTATTGTACAATATCGATGATTAAGTTATGCTTCCGAAAATTCCAGCGCATTAGCTTGACTCTTAGGTAAGACACAAATCTGAAATGCTCACCTACCAAATATTTTTCTGTCCGATGGCTTAAAGGTGCAACATATTCACAAACACTGTGGGTGAGTATTCACTTCCTTCACAGGGAACAATTTCCTTGTCAGCTTTCTTGCTCGCATTCTGATTTGTCGCCAAGAAACTTGGAAATGGCAAACGAATGCAAAAAAAAAAAACTTCAGTAAACAAGGAGACGTGGCTATGGCTGAGCTCTATGAAGTTGTGGGAGGAAAAATGTGACATCCTGTCATATCTCCAGAACAGTGTTCCAGCATGGATCTACATACACAATGACAACCTGGATTATTGTCAATTATTGATTGGCAATAGATTGCAAAAAAGAAGAAAATCTTTTTCTGATACCTTATTGAGAGCGATTCCGTGTATTTAATTATTTAGTTTGAAATTATGTCAATAACATCCTTATATCTTGTATGTGTGCTGGTTGACAACAGAACTCTTAACAGTTTGTGTTTGGCAATAAAATCTGTTTTGTGCCCTTGATTTGTAAATGTGCAGTGAAGTGTGTTGGCTGTTTGTGAGGTTTCTATAACGAAGCACTATCATTGTATGTAACAAGTGCTAATGACAATGTCCTTTAACAATAACGGACCACATCTGAAGTAGATCTGAAGCTTCTTTAAAACCTGTCTGACTCACAGAGCCGTCTTCCAACAAATCACACATATTCACTTTTTTCAAGACGGCAAAGTATGGGCAGTGTATTCTAAGGATGTTCATTGTTTTTGCCAGAATCCCAGTTATATGAGAGTCTTCGGACGGTACTTCCGGCATGTGCTTATAAGCAGTAAGAAGGTCACGCAAAGCATCATGGGATATGACGTACGAGTGTCCGTAGACATAGCGAGGATAGTAAGGGAAAGGATAGGCAGTCATGGCCACACTCCATCGACCGTAGCGAACGGTTATTGGTTTCGGATATGTGTGTCTGAAACCCATGATGTAGCGCCTGTGTTGCTGCGACACGTTGCTCAGGACGTCCAGTAGCAGCGGCATGTTCAGAAACGTGTCCTCGTCTATTTTTAGCACGTGCTTCGCTTCACCACAATACGTCACGCTCCAGTGCAAGACGAAGGCCATTTTGAGGGTCAGATTGCGGTAGCTCTCCAGGAAGTTGCCCATGACGATGTCTCCGTGGCGATTAGACTCTGCCACCAGTGACGTCATATTCGCGTTTGGAAGGACACCCAGGAAGAAGATCAGTCTGACGTCATAGGATCGACCCGACCTGCGCGGCCACGTGACCCCACGAGCAAGACCGCCCCACGTGTTTCGAATAGTCTCCCTTTGTGCTGTATGATCCGCTACAGACGGCACCGCCACCAGTAGAAAAGGACCATCCTGTGGACACGGTGGGGAAGCCTGGATGAGAACCCGCGGAACGAAGCTGTTCACGACGTGAGGTCGAAGTTTGAAGAAGGACGAGTTGACCTTCAGGTAGTCTTCTTCTTCGAAAAACTCCAGGGACCTAAGGACGCGCTTTAGGTTGTTCTGATAAACCAAGCTCTCGTTCATCAAGGAGACTTTGCGCGATAAGCCTGTACTTTTTTTCCCGTGGTTCTTCTCAGTAAACGTACTCACGCCGCTGTTACTCACTTCGACTGAGTCTGCCATGAAAGGAGTCCGTTCATTTTTCTTGCTTTCTTGAGTTTTGTATGAGTCCTCCTTAGGTGATACGGCAGTCATGCGCAGACCAGGTCTATCATCCAACAAAGACGAAAATGCATAGAGTGATCCCTCGCTGGACTGATGAGTTGCGTAGATAAACAGAAGAGTAGAACAGGTGGATAAAAGGAAAAGATGGAGGCAGTGTTGCTTGTATACTCTTCTGAGAATGTGGAACAGCCTGCAACAAGTAAGAAAAAACAGATGTTTACACACACACATACACACAGTAGCTAGGAAAGACAGAGTGGAAGAGAGACACAAACGAATCCATACACAATTACACCTATATTTAAGCACTCATTCGAGCATTTGCGCGCGCGCACACACACGCACACACATATGATGCTCGCACATGATGAAGCGCCACACAAGTACCCAGCACGCGCTAGAAGTCGTCATGATAACCTATAGAAAAGTACTGATCTGACGTTCCACTCATCAGCTGTTTCTGTGCAACGCTTAGGATGTCGTCATGGTGTCTGATGGATAAAAGGGAAATAAATTCACTCAGATTAGGAAGATTTTAAACTTTTCTTGTTAAATTCAGTCATACTGGGCAGCGCTTAGGGAGGGAGGGACAATTTGCATTCAGGTTTGCCTTAAAACAGAATAGACACCTGATAAACATAAATGTTCTCTGAGAATCCAAGAATTCCATGGTGATGATGGTGATGTTCAATCAGCAGTATTTAGAACGTGAGTGTGTGGTTTTTTTATCACAGAGCTGCCGTCTGTTGGTGAATAACTCTGGAGCCTAGGTATCCGCTGTCCCTAAGAACACCCGAGGTGGTCTGAGGCATCGTGAGAACATACAGGCTGCTAGCTGTTTGAAGGATCGAAATTTTAAAGTGGAAGCTACCATTAGGACCAGTTTCTACCTTTGCTTGGTTATCTTCTAACAGACGGACGGACGGACCTACGGACGGACGCACGCACGCACGCACGCACGCTCGCACGCACGCACGCACAAGTCGCCTACCAGCCAACGTCATTCTGCATACTGGCTAATGCTATTCTGCAACCAGGTGCGGTTTCCATGTCATTTCTGCCTGTGGGTCCTCTTACCATCTGTTGCTGTCATTTCATGGCGTTGAAAAGGACGCTCATTTGCTACTGCGAGTGGTTGTTAACGAGAACAGATAATGCGCTGGTCAATTTATCTACAGCTTGGTGTTATAATGACGATCCTAGAGATTTTAAGATGTATCACGGGTATGTCAAACAGGCACTCGCTGTCCACTTTTACGCTGGTCATGTGACCAGATGATACACTAGGCCGTGTATGATACAGTTGTCAAAAGGTAGGGTCGGTAAGAGAAGAGTACAGTCATACAAAGAGGGGAATTGTCTACAAAGGGAATTCTTGAAAAGCTTTATCAATTCGATTACAGTAAAAATTCTGGTAAATATTCAGATTTCAAGACATTGCTTGATGTATACATAAACATGATGTATACGTATACATGGGGCAAAAAATTCGTTTTCCTCCTTTTACACAGTCAAAGAAACATGTGAGGCATAATTTACTAAAACAGCAAAAACATGCCAACTTTCGTATTTTTGTAACTCGTGTCTAAATCCCCCCTCCCCCCCAAAAAAATTAGGTGAAAAATATCTGCTCACTTTATTCAACCTTCCCCCCTCCCCCCCACCCCCGCGCTGATGGTTTAACGTTGCCATCGCTCCATTTATTTTGGGCAGGGAGGGAAGAAAAGAAAGGGGAACAAAGATGGCACAAGTGTCACACTGGCTACTGGGTCAGTGCCAAGTACAGCATACAGCTGGCAAGAAAAAGTGTAGTCTGTGCTGTATTTACCATTAATAAAGTTACTGTCGGAATTATTAAACAAAAATGCCCCAAAGTATGGTGTACTTCATACTAGGATAGTAGACCACAATATAACTGTTACTCGAAAATAGTAAGAAAGTCACTTACTTCATTTTACGAAACAACTGATGCGTACAACGCTGCTAAATTCCTAGAGCAGGTAATCTCTTTTTGAAGTACCTTAGTTCCGTGTGAAAGATGCAGATTCTGTTTTCTGCCTCCCATGCATGCACAAATGTGGCAGCCAAAGGAAATGTAAGGGCTCAGTTTTATTTATAGACATTGCTGAAAATGGGTCGAGCACACCATCCATAGTAAAAGCTGGGGGTGACAGGATGGAAGTGTCTGTTCAGAGCGGGAAGGGGGTGGGGGAGGGGCATGTATAAGTCCCCTCTAGTCGTGTGAATAATGAATGGCTGTTACCTGTTTGTCTGGGGGGGGTAAGTTATATGGTCGTGGGGAAAGCGAGAGAGAGAGAGAGATGGGGGACATGAGAGTGTGGAAGAGAGAAAAGCGGACAGACAGATGTACACTAGCGGACTGGCTCTCTTGGGACACCCTAATACATTAATTACTAGCTGAAGCTGCTGGTGATGGCGGTCCTGTTGACAACGACGACAGTGATGATGAGGGTGACGAGATTAGCGACGACGACCTAATTACAATAACGATGGTAACGATGAAGAAGACAGCAATGATGACGATGACGACAGATGAAGGTGATAGCATGTGTTTATTTTAACCAAAGGTCACGGTGATGCCTGGGCAGGTCACAGGAAGATTAGTGTACTGCTGGCCCTGAAGAAAGTTATCACTTGTCTGCATTAACTTTCAACTTTCTATGTTCATCCTCTTTTATGAGACTTTTCCATCTAGTTACAGGTGGACGATCTGTCTCCTTACCTGTTGGTCAGTGTTGTGTTCATCTGTGTGCGTGTGCGTGCGTGCCTGCGTACTTGTGTGTGTGTGTGTGTGTGTGTGTGTGTGTGTTCAACATTAGAGTGTCTACGTGCCCCGTCCTCGCGAAGAGTGCATGAATTGTGTCGCTGCGCGTTACAAATTTACATTGTTGTTGTTATTATTATTATTATTATTATTATTATTATTTTTTAGACTTGACATTCCACAATTAGGATTCACTACGTGCGTGCTGCATTGAATGGATCAGAAGCACAGAAAGTGACAAAGCTACCTGTCTGGAATCTTGCGAACTCTGGGCATCTGCACTGAACCAGCAATGCGCCATAGTTCATTACAAACAATAAATTGTAATAGACAGTAATAGCATTACCAACAGCAACAGCAACACTTACAGAAGCAGAAGCAGCAGACAGGAAGAAGGAGAAGCAAGGAACGAAGGAACAAAGAAGGAAGGAACGAAGGAACAAAGAAGGAAGGAACGAAAGAAGTAAGAAGGAAGGAAATAAAAAAAAGCAGGCAAAAAATGTTAGTAAGAAAGAAAGACAGAAAGAAAGAAATAAAGAAATTTCGAAACACTCCTTCTTCTCACTAGAAAAACAAGACACTTTAACAGGTGTGCAGATACAATTCCAACTGCTAGTCACAAAGCGTTGACTGATAAAATAGAATCTGCTCATCTAACATCTGTACCAAATTATAAATATGGACTCGCTGTTTCGGTATCTCACAATCTATTTAAGCTAAACAACGTATTTTTGTCAGAAACTACAGCTTTGATTGATGTATATGCTGGTGTGAACAACATATTTTTCACCAAAGGAGACATCCTGTTTTCTGACGGCTGTTTCAGATCTCAGTCACAGATACTAATGAAGTTCTTACTTACTTCCCCTTATGCCGGTGGCATGTAGGGCAGCAACAAAGGTCCTCCACCCCTGTTCTGGGTCAGCTTCTGGATGGTACCCCAGCTGTGGTTCATGTTCTTCAATCCTCCTTCTACTGTGCAGCGCCAGGTGTTCGTTGGTCCGCCTCTCAAGCGTTTGCCCTCTGGTGTCCAATGAAGGTCTGTGCAGGTGATACTTTCTGCTTCTCTTCTTAGCAGGTGTCCAGTCCACCTCCATTTCCTTCTTATTATGATGGTCCCAATGCTATTTTGATTGTACCGAGCAGGCAGTTGTTCATTGGAGATGGTGTTTGGCCAGAAAATTCTCAGGATTCTCCTCAAGTTCTTAGTGTGGAAAACGGGGAGCTTATTTAAGTCGCTGTCTGTCATCCTCCAGCACTCTGAGCCGCACAACAGGGTGGAAAGCACACAGCTCTGGTACAACTTCCGCTTGGTCTTTACGCTGTACTTCTGGGACTTCCAAACATTATTCAGCAATTCAGTATTCTAAAGACAATTCTGGCCTTATTTTGATGGTTCTTAATGTCACTGTCTGCTCCTCCATCACACCTGACGATGCTGCCCAAGTATGTGAATTTTTTGGTCATTGGAAGATCTCCATTTATCTGTACTGGTGACGGGTTTGGGATGTTAAGTGTCATCACCTCTTTTCCTTCAGAAGATCTTTAAGATCAACCTGAAGAAAACAGAGGTGAAGAAAACTGATCAAGGTTTTCCCATTTTAATTACCTGGGTTTGAAAGCCCTTACCCAAGTTAACCTAATCGTAAGTGGAACTGAAACGGACAAGATGAATCTATAATTTTCGAGGGAAGTGGAATAACCAGGCAGGTTGGCTCTCGTAACCTCGCTTGGTAACGCTCAACCACTAAGGGATAAACTTGAAGCTTTCTCGTGAGAAAGTCTTGGTTTATAAAAACAAACCCTTTTTAGAAATCACATCTGTTCACCAAGTACTTCCACTGATGTTGCGATTGCCTGCCTGCATCATCTTTAAATTTGCTTTAATCATCCTATTACGATAATACCTTTTACACCTGTTATATCTTGGGAGGGACGATTGATGTGAGTCTTATATCTCCAACATGTTTGGTTAGCGTTGTGCCCATCCGTTAGTTTGTGATGTCCAGCGAGATCTTATGTGCCCCTTTCTGGTGTTTTTTGTATTTATATACACACACTTTTTTGTTTGTCTTGTTATGAATGTGTTATCGAGCGTTACAAATCTTCAGATTGACTGAGTGATTGAAATCTTCAAGCAGAGCGCCACTGAGTTTGTTATTGTTGACTTTATTTGGCCACGAGTCAGCTGCAGATAGTAGTGCAGTGCTACAAGAATGGTTAGGCCGCACATCTCCATTTCAGGTAATGTGTTGTTGCTGTATGCCAACAGGACAAACTCTCCCAGCTGACATTGCAGCTGTACGGTCAAGTTGATTTTCTTCAGCTCCAAAACTTTAACGTCGCTGTGCAGGAACAGGACGGACTTTCCTAGTACTTTAGCTCCATGGACAAGTGAAGTCCTCTTTCCCTACAACTCCTTGAATACAACTAAGATATTCAGATATTCTAACACACACACAATTGCTCTCTCTCTCTCTCTCTCTCCATTGTACGCTACTCAGGTAACTTGCCCGAGTGACCGACCACCCATACATCTCCATGACATGTCGTCTTTTCCCTGGGAAAGACTGGACTCCACATATATTACAGTTTTAGTTTTTAATTGACGAGGAGGTTGTCTGGGACAACTAAGGGTTGCAACGATACCTAAAGCATCCTCTCCCTTACCCACCATCGGGTCAGGGGACAAGACATATCCATTACAATGGGCATACTCAGCCAAAGGTCAGAGACAGTACATGTGGGTGGGGTTACAAAAGGTACATATCCGTTACTCGGCGTTACATAGTTGTTACTGCGTAGTATCGACCACCAGGGCTTTGTTGTAGTCGGGAGGTCCAAACTGCCAGTGCATGGGGAATAGCTACGTCCACTCAAGGTTTTCACTCAGGGGCGGGTTCTTGTAGTTGATACGGGTTGTGGCTTCTTCTGTCTCTGTCCTGATTGGTAGATATTTTTAACTATCTCGATGATCCCGTGTATGTGAATGCGAGAATGTACGAATGAAAGGTTAGAATAAAAGGGCTGGTTTAGAACGCCAAAACATCTTTTGCCAAGACTCCTGGGAAAGGTATCTTTCGCCAAGACTCCTGGGAGAGGTATCTTTTGCCAAGATTTATGCGAGAGGTATCTTTTTGCCAAGTCTTTTACTGGAGATCTGCTGTGAAGGGACGTGTCTTGTGGTTAAGTCTGCTGAAGGCTGACAGGTTCAGTCTTCCTGCAGAACCGTGTGTCCTTTTCTACTGTACTTACGCGAAGTCTGGTGTCAGCAGCACGTGTCTTGAGTAGACCAGTTGCCTAGCCCAAGGTACTCCTTGGGGGAGTTGTGGTGTTCCCCTGACTGTTGTGTGACTCTTGAACGTGTTCCTCTGCTGTGGGAAAATCTCCACGCTGACCGGGCGAGAGGAGAAACAGCAGATCGCAAAGGAGGGAGATCGAGGGACCGCGCACAGAAACCGTCTAAAGCAGAGGCAAAGATCCAGTCTTAAAGGAAGGCTGCCAGCGACTGAACTCTAGGAGAGCGCGTTTAGAGGTGGAAGGTCGACCAAAAAAACGTCACACAGCATGGTGGCTGTTGTGACATCAGTTCAAGTGCTTGCGTCTTCAGTGAGCTGTGTTCAGAGGCAAAAGGAAGGAGAGATCGGCAATCCGGTTCTAACAAGGAGCAGCCAAGATGACTTTCTGACGTCAGTCTTCCAGGACAACAGAGAGGGGCGCCCCCTGTATGAGAACTTGAAACTTGAATGTGCACTTGAAACAGTTATGTGTGTCTTCATTGTTATGACAGCAAAGCAAGCGATGGCAGGAAACGCATGTTAGCTGGTCAGAAAGAAAGTCGGGGAGTCATCTTCTATCAATGAGTCTAGATTATTATCCATTCTGTAAATACTCGCTATCTGTAAATGATATTCTCTTTTCTGTCACTGTATTATGGACTCTTGTTATTTCTTTTATTGTGGAGAGATTGTAGGTGGATGGGGGCTCATGCAATGGGGTGCTGTGAGATATGCATATAAAAGTCGTAAGTAATGCAGTGATAATAACTTCCACCTACTCATATGTCGTCACCTTAACGGCGGTGGTGTGGAGTGAGAGCAAGGACGACGCGTTAAGGGAAAAGTAACTCCCAAATGACGACAGCTGGGTACAGACTACACCAAATACAATTCTGCATGGCATCAACAAATGATAAATAAAATTATACATAATAACAAATGGAATTCCACATGACCATAACAAATACAATTCCAAACGACAATAACAAATACAATTCCAAACGACAATAACAAATACGATTCCACATGACAACAAATGTTCGCGGGGGTTCCAGGAAAATCTTCAGCTTGAATAGCTAGGGTATATCCGAAATTTAAAAAATATAATATTCGTTTCTTTGAAAGCTAACAATCACATGCTAATCTTGGGTGACACACGTTAGCAGTATATAATAAAATTTTAAATTGTTGAAAAGATTTAGTGGCCATCACAGGGTACATTCTACTGAACGGTGTCACGTACGATGCTGCTAGAATGGGATAATCATTTATATTATAGAAATGTAAATAGTCTGGTACATAATTCATGTGCAATCCTATCTTTTAAACCATAGCATGTTTGATGCCAGAAATTCCATGTTTTGAGCTGGAGTAGGCCTGTAAGTTAAGACTCAGGGATATAAGCTGATCTAACTTACAGGCCAGTTGACAACTGGTACTCTGTGTACGGACAGAAATCGCTAGGTAATAAGCCATGACTCCCGTGGCCGATCATATGTAAAATTAGAAAATCAGAAAAATGAGAATGAAGGGAGACAGAGTGACAGAAAATGGAGGAATGGAGAGGAGGGGGCAAGGAGAGAGAGCTGGAGAGAAGCATCCAGACAGAGACGGTGGGGGTAGGGGTGGGGAGGGGAGAATCTAAGGTTGAATTAACCACACTTACCGTCTTCTGCACCTACTCTTCTGTGTATCCACTGACATCTTGAGTTTACACCTATAGTAAATGGCGGCCCCCAAGCAGAGTCCCCGTCTCTGGTTCGAGGTGCGACTGGCACTTTGAAGGTAAAATACTTTTTGACATTAAACTGACGAACAACTTTAAGACTTTTTTCTTTGCTTGGTGTCGCGTCTTCCAGTGCGCGTGAACCACAGGATTCAGAACCTCAAGCAAACGCTACGGCCACTGAGGCAATTGTAAGCTAATAAAAATCCAGAAATCCCACGAACCAATGGGTTTCGAAATGGCTTTAGGGCTGTGTGATTCCGGGTTGGTAACCAGCGAACGATGTGATTGGTACCAGTACCGAGGCGAGATAAAACAACACACCCAATTCTTAGATGTTTGACCAAATATGGACATCCGCTATTATTTCGCCTGTCAACAGTCCTAGGTGGTGTATGGCACAGCAGGTATTTGTACTTTTTTCTTTACAGTTTTCTAGACAGGTGTCGAGATAAAGCTCGAAGGTATGAGCGCATACATCTCCAAATTCACATATTAAGTTTGTTTTGCTTTTGAGTAGTGAAAGCCTCCCTTCTTAAGTTTATATGTTGCAGTAGGCTGCCCCTCCCCCATTCCCCACCACTTTACGATCATCCTCTATCCTCCCCGTCTATTTCAGGCGAATAGGTTTGCATGACAGGTGACGACGGCAAGGCACCCAGGCGCCCATGGTGTGAAGATGATACAATGGAAAAATGAAACACCTTTTTTTCGCATACTCTGATTTACAAGGATGTAGGCAGGCTTAAAATGTTTCTTAAAATTCCATCACAAAAGAAAGCTTGTACACCAAAAATGTACATACGTACATCATACACACACACACTTGGCTTTGTCTCTCTTAACCACCTACTTTAATCTTAAATAGAAAAGGGACAAAGACGAAGACAATCTACATTTCGGGGCACTACCCCTTCATCAGGACGATACAACAAAACAACGAAAAAACGAAAAGGAAAAAGACTTATCTGCAGTAGATGTGGCGCGTTGGCTGCAAAGCAGGAGAATGACCAGGGGACAGTGAGTAAGAAGGGTTAAAAAGAGGGGCAGCCAATCGCAGGGTGGGTACGAAAAGGTGGGGGGTGTGGAGAGTGGGCGGGGGAGAGAGAAAGAGAAAGCAGCGCGGGTAAAGGGGCGAGAGAGAGAGAGAGAGGGAAGGAGGTGAGAGAAAAAGTAAGAGAGAGACAGAGGGGGAGGGGTAAAGGGGAAGGAGGGGGAGGTTCAGTGTTTAAGGTTGAGACCTTTTATTTGGGCTTATCCTCCAAGCGGCAGTCACTTGTTTTTCTTTTATACTTTAATCTTATCAATCTAACAGGAAGTACTTGAAACGCTCAACGTAATCGCATGCGTCTGCATACGGTTATCTTGAGCGTTTCAAGTAGTTCCTGTTGGATTGATTATTTGATAATTTGAGCGCTCGGTCCTCATTTATTATTTATTACTTGCACCTTCTTTTAAATCCTCCATTCGTCTACCCCTCTCCTTTTAACCTGTATCTTCACTTTCCTTTAGTAACTATTACTCCCTTGATAAATAACCTCTGAAAATAACCCCTTTCCTCCTTCCCACACCCCCGCTACCCTCCCCCCCCCATGCGATTGGTCGCGATCTGATTGGCTATACCCATGACTTGTAACCACATTTTAATGTGAATCCCCACCCCGGACTGTCTACTTCCCTCTGCTTCACCCAGCTAAGTGCCTGTATTTTGTCTTTGCCTTATCTGTTTCTGCCTTTTTCTGTCTTTTATCAAAACTTGTCGATTGAGAATACTTTGATTTTGATGTATATCATATGTCAAGTAGATGAGCTTCTGGGATGTTAGACATAAAGCTTATCGAAATCAGTAAGTGAAGAGAGCGCAGTGGACTTCGTAATTAAATGAGTGCATTCAGACCACTGACCTACTCACTGACTACTGACAACTCATGGATCTTGCTAGCTGAAGGTAGAAAGGATAGCCCTTTACACTTAGCTGAAGTGGTGTGACAGCCAACAAGACAACAATTTTCTCCATTAGGGTCCGAATGTGGTGAGTACCCGTACTGACATATTGACCCATATTCCAACCTCCAAAACCTTGACCCCGAGACAGTGTTTATAGGTCCCTGGTTTGTACCATGCCTGCTTCGGTCATGTGACCTAGCATTGCAACAAACCAGGTTTCCAATGAAAAGAAGCGAAACTGATTCTCAAAATCATGATTGATGAAACAGTGATTCATGTTTCTCGTCTGACATTAGCTTAACACTAACGCCTGCACCACTTTGAAATTAATATAGATAGGCTTGGGATTTATAAATTATGCTGGCGAAGCAAGTACCTGGACAGTATGATTCCCCATCTCTGGTATATACATCGTGTCAATTCTTAACAAAATTCTGCTTTATTATTTCCTCTGTTCCTCTCTACTAACATCCACAGCGTAATTGTACTAACATCTACAGACTAGATGTAATTACGCCTACAGACTATATAGTTTTACTAGGGTCTACAGACTAGTTGTACCAGTTCTTCCAGTACTGTATATGTTGTCCTGTTCCCATCTCATGAATGGGGCTTGGGGATTTAAATGAAGACATACTACAATATTTATTCCTCTGGAAAATAATCCAGTCTAACTTGGCCAAACTCCGATCAGGTCTTGTCTGCAGATGCAGTTGTCCTTGGTGTCGGGATAAGGACAAGTTGAGAAAAGATGGGAGGAAAATGTCATCTCGTGGTCAAAATTAGGAGGAACCTTTGTAGCAGGCGGAAGATCTACTTTCTAGCCATTGCTCTGGTTTCATTCAGTTGCAGGTCTCAGTCGCATTTATCAGCTGCACTGCCGCGCGAAGTGTGCATGAAATGTGTTCTCGCGCGTTAAAAATCCACATTTTTTATTATTATTATTATTATTATTATTATTATTATTATTATTATTATTATTATTATTATTATTATTATTATTATTATTATGTTCGTGATGCCGAACTGACAATCCAGTTTCACCTTTTTGATCGCGACATGTATTATTCTGTGACCGAAGTTCACTAGGTTTCACTGTGAGGGTAAAATGTACAGACATGTGGGTACACTACACACGTAACAACGTCCTTGTGTACAGACATGTGGGTACACTACACACGTAACAACGTCCTTGTGTACAGACATGTGGGCACACTACACACGTAACAACGTCCTTGTGTACAGACATGTGGGTACACTACACACGTAACAACGTCCTTGTGTACAGACATGTGGGTACACTACACACGTAACAACGTCCTTGTGTACAGACATGTGGGCACACTACACACGTAACAACGTCCTTGTACTGGTGCCTGCGATACCACAGATCCTCACACGAAAAGTCGCACCCCAGCCTTTGGTTCTATCAGCTGCATCATGAAGATCCCGTGCACACCAAAGGGGATCTCGGTCTTCAGTTCGGAAAAGCTCGCTAGATCTTGTTGAAATACTGGATACATGTTCTTTTTGCGCGTGCAAGCATCCTAGATTTGTAGATACCAATCAGCTACACCTCCCTCTCTTAAACATATCCCAAACTGCATACAATTCAGAGATGTCTTTGAAATTAGTCTGGCTGAAATATTTCTCTTCCACCAAACTGCACCTTTCTCGAATCCAAAGCACAGCGAATTTGCCGCTGTGTATTCTGGTAATACCAGCCGTTTTCGCCAAAATGCCGGTCACAAAACTGTCTTCGCAAGGAACCAGAGGCATATGCTGAAAGGCGAAGTACAAGTCAGGCAACACCTGGCCGGAAATGACGTAAGAATGGCCGTACAGGTACTGCGGAAAATACGGCAAGGGATAGTCGTTTTCCTTTACTGCCCACATACCTTTCCGGACCACAGGAGGCCTGTGGGACATGTACTTGTGACCCAGAATGAAGCGCCTATATCGCTGCGACACTGCATGCAGCAAGTCCAGGAGAAGTGGAAGGTTCACGAACGTATCCTCGTCGACCTTGAGAACGTGCTGGACGTGGCTGCAGTAGGTAGTGCTCCAGTGCAGCACGAAAGCCATTTTCAGACTCAGATTGCGATAACTGTCCATAAAGTTGGCCATCACTAAGTCTCCATGGCGAGACGACTCGTCCATTACTTCCAGCTCACTGGCGCCGCCCTGCAGGCCGAGGAAGAACACCAGCCTGACGTCATAGTTCCTGCGCTCTGCCCTAGGCAAACCTTGGCCGTAAGCCAGTCCTCCCCATGTGTTGCGGATAGCCTCCCTTTGAGCTCTGTGATCGGCCACAGAGGGGACGGCCACAAGCAGGAACGGGCCGTTTTCTGGACAGGCAGGATAGCTCTGTATGAGGATCTTTGGAATGAAGGTGTTGATGAGATAAGGCCGATGTTGAAAAACAGATAAATTGCGCTGTAAATAGTCCTCGTCAGATATACACTCCAGCTCTTTCAGCTCGCTTTCCAAGTGGATGTCCTCTTGTTCTTCAGTATCATATAAATTTATTTTAACTGTAGACTCATTACAGAGACCCTCTCCAAAACGAGGCCCGTTTTCGTTATTGACGCTGAGCGAGTATGACTCATTTGGCACGACCAGCAACTTGTTTGAGAAAGCAGATTTGCTAACTTCTTTGATCTCAAAATAGCGGCTCATAGTTTCTCCGTCTCCGTGTTTTCGAAAGTCAATAGAAGTCTCCAACAAGGATCCAGAGGACGATGTCATTTTATCTGGAGTTCCCCAGGTGAAATTTTGAATGATCAAATATTGATCGTGTCCACTACTGCTTTTGTCAAAACGATTGATGTATTTTTTCTTGCCATCATTTGTGATGAAAAGTATATGGCCATTTTTACGGATAGTCAATCTTTGTATACTGAACGAGAAATCCTGGGAAAAAATATACAGAAGAAAGACGATGGAAATAGAGAAAAGTGTCAGCTGTTGTAAGCGTGGGTGGGTCGTTCTCCTGCAAGCACCGAGTCGACTGCAAAATGGACACGTTTACAAATTTTGTGAAAACGCCTTCGTGAAACAGTGTTTAATTTCTAAACAGTTACAGTATGATATTTGTAGATAATTGTAGTTCTTTGCTTTAAAAAAATCTCTTCAGACTTCTTCAGTACGTTAAATAATTTATTTAAATAAATATTTCAATACAATATATTTAAATAACATATACATACATAATATATTTAAAGAGAAATTAAATCTTAAGAAACAAGACATATCCAATAATGTGCAACTTACTTCATTCCTTCTAATGTCTGAAGAGAGAAAGTTATCATGGCTGAATAAACAATTTGTCAGGTGTACATGCGGACGCAAGATGCGCGCTCTGCGGTGGTACGTGAACAGCGAGAGGGAGCGTCTTATTATATGCACTTTCGCTGGCTGGAATCTATTGGGCTTATCGTAAATAAATGAAAAGATAAGTTGAAAAAGACAGGATCAGGAGGATGGACAATAAGAGAACAGTTCAATGGGTACGCATGTCAGATAACGTCAAGCAAAGGTGGGACAACGTAGGAAGGAAGCAATAACTCCTAACAGTTTCCAGAGAAACTAAAACCTATATACAACTGACACCACAGACAATGACTACGTCTTGTTATAGTGATAAAATATACAGCATAAGTTACAATTTCCTGGTTCTTTTTCATGTCCTGCAGAAAGCAAAGTTGGAGATATATGGCGCATTAGAAATTCAAAATCTTGTGACAACATGCAGGCGAAATCAAACGAACGAAATTTTATCTGCAGTCGCTCACTGCTCAGCCCGCTGCATACCTTTGTGATTATCTATGTAAAGCGCTCCCTCCCCAGCCGTAGACAAATGTCAAATGAATAATAAATTGCATATAATATAAAATAACGGGGGTCAACGTATGCGTACTTTTTTTTTGGGGGGGGAGCGGAGGTATGCAATAGCTCTGACCATCCCACCCTCGCCAACTTTCATAAAGAGGGGAGCGCGACCAATGCAAATAAACAAGATTTTTCTTTCCCATTTATTTAAAGCTAACACCATACAGCTAACTGCACCACAATGGACAGCAGATAAACAGTCTGCTGATCCTTTTAACAGTACTAACAGCTCTGTTCAATCTGCTCAAATCTGATTCCCCGGAAACTGGAGAACAGGAGCAGACAGCGCCACGAGCGCAGAGAAGCCAGAACATTCTCTGAGAACTCTGGGTATCATCAGAGATTATTAGTGTAAGCAGTCTCGCGGATGTTTTAGTCTCTATTTAATAATGAACAAATTCTAAATTCTTATTAATGGGTATTTCAAGCCGCTCGACTTAGAAGAAAGATAACAATAGTTGAAAAAAACTAGTTATCGACCGGCGTGCAGCAAAGATGTGACCCGATCTCAATCAAAAGATCTCCATGTCAACTGTTCCTCCGATCGACGTTAGCAAACTTGTTTGCATTGAAGATTTGCCCAGTGTTGACGATACTAGCTACAAGTTGTGTTTCAGATAGTTGTAGTAGCTCTTTACTGTTGTTCTCATTCAACTTACTCGATCGGTATAAAAGATTGGTGACCATCTCTTGTTGTTAGCAGTCTCTTGCACAACTCTGCTTACAACAGGTGAAGCCTATTCCTTTACATTGGTCAGAATAGAAAGTAGCATCATAACCGACATCCGCTTAACTGAAATTTGTTTAAAGGTGATAAAGATTTTCATTATGTACATTGCGTGTTTGTTTACATCGTTTGTCTAACTCTAGCTGGTGTCTTACACCGAGGGCAGCAGCAAAGGCTACATCACGGCCTACACGACAAGCAGTCCAGTGTAAATATGCAACGGGTGCAGTTGAAAAACATCTGCGAGATACATAATTTAACCTCACGATACTCTCCGTTTCCATGACAAGTACCTAGTCGTTGCGTCGTTTGCCAGTCTACAGTATCATAAAGGTCATAGAACAGATATGTGTAGAAAATGAGTTCAGTCAAAGCAATCCAAAGTTCTCAATTAGACGACGAAATTACTGCAGCAGTAATTTCTTCGTTCCATTCAATTAGTTTTTTTTCGTCTACATAAAATGATTTTTATCTATGCAGAAGTGCTTTTTCCTACGTTAGAATGTTTTCCACACAAACACACACACACACACACACCTACGTAGATATGCTCACTCATACGTGAAAATGTTTTCCTCCAAGTAAAATGGTTTATTTTGAGTTGAAAATCTTAAAATTTCTCTCTCTCAAACACACACCCACGCACACACGCACTCACGCACGCACAAACGCACACACACATTGGGCAATAAGCTACACTTTCCGAGCGACAATGTTTTTCCCCTTGGATTTGTCTTTATTCTTCTGGTTTACGGCTGAGTCATCCTGCGTACACATTCCCGTCATAAACGCTAGCCACGTTTCGTACAGGTCCGTTGCGAGGTTGAAGTACGTTTGGCTCAAGAATTTTCCTGCCACCAGCTCACACTTGTGAAAGGACCAGGGCCCAGCGAAGTGAGGGCTGTGGATTCTAAGCACGCCCATGGTTTTGGCCAAAATACCTGTCAGGTAGGAGTCTTCAGACGGGACCAAAGGTGTGTGCTGATAGGCATAGTACAAGTCGGGCACGGCAGCACCTGAAATGACGTAAGAATGCCCGAGAAGATAAGCTGGATAGTGACGCAAGGGGTAGACCTTCTCGTCCACCTGCCACTTGCCGTGACGCACAACGGGAGGTTTGTCTGCCGGATGCCTGTAGCCAGTGATGTAACGCGTGTGCTGCAGAGACACCGCCTGCAAGAAATCCAAAAGCGGAGGGACGTTTACAAAAGTGTCCTCGTCCACCTTCATGACATGCTGTGCCTGCTTGCAGTGCGAGACGGCCCAGTGCAACACGAATACCATCTTCAGACTCAAGTTCCGGTAATTGTCCACGAAATCTCCCATCACGATGTCCCCATAGCGAGACGCCTCCGCCTTCAGCGACGTCATGTTGGCCCCCTTTTGGATTCCCAAGAAGAAAACCAGTCTGACGTCATAATTCTCGGTATGTTTCTTGCCCGGCCATCCCCGTCCGTAAGCCAGTCCACCCCACGTGTTGCCAGTCCACCCCACGTGTTGCCAGTCCACCCCACGTGTTGCCAGTCCACCCCACGTGTTGCCAGTCCACCCCACGTGTTGCCAGTCCACCCCACGTGTTGCGTATGGCTTTCCTCTGAATGGTGTGGCCGTGCACGGAAGGCACGGCCACCAGCAGGAAAGGGCCGCCGTCTGGGCAGGGGGAGGTAACCTGCACTGTGATGTTGGGAACGTAGCTGTTGATCACGTCAGACCGAGGTTGGAAAATGGACGCATTGGCCGCAAGATAACCTTCGTCAGGCAGGATGCGCAAGGACGAGAGTTTATTCTGCAGGTCGTTGTTGTCTTCCTGTTTGCTATCGCGCTTATCGCCGCCAGCCATCAGACTCTTTCCAAAGTCACGTGGGGGTTGGCCAAGTGGTCTGTCAGAACTATCGGGTGAAAATAACGCTTGGTATAATGACGTCATCAGGCCGCTGAAATAGGACTGACCGAACACGTTGTCGAAACTCTGGGTCAGACCTCCTGCCTGTGGCAAACCTGTGCTCGCAGCAGACGAAGTTTTCTGTTTTAGGGCAACCGATTCGCTGAGACTGCGAATGGTTATATTACTGCCGTTTGAAAAAGTTTGCTTTCTCGATTTTTCTGTCGGACTATCCTTCGTCTCTGCGTTTTTGGCATTGGGGTCCCCAACGCAAAGAGTAAAGTCAACCTTTGAACGTGGGTGGGCAAACTGGGACGACAGGTAGGCATAGATACTGAAGGAAACACCATGAACGAGGATGTAGATAAGGACACCCAAGCAGGCGGACAGGAGTAATATCTTTTGTGAGCTTTTCCTGGAAACTCTCTTCACAGCACGCCTAAGCCTGCAACACGCACGTCCGCACACGAGCGCACGCACGTATACACGTACACATGCACACACGAACACACAAGGCCACGAGTTAATGATAAGTACGCATACTTATCTGCTCTTTTGACAGAGTTCGGAAAGCTAATGCATGATTGTAGATGTACCTACATAATGAAACAGAACCAACACACCAATAGTTGCATAATGCAATCTCTGTTTATTCCATTATGAAGAAGAGATCTTTTTAATAAAACCGCACGTTATTGCTTTTCATTATCGTCACAGGAAATCTACGGTATTAAAAACAAAGTCAGCTACAGGCTTTTCTTAGCCAGACGAATGTACAACTCGGTTCTCAACGACTGGCCAAACAGGTAAGAAAGATTATACGAACGAAGTCTTGTGTAACTCGATTAACAAACAGTGGACAAGCTGGGAAACGCCAGATTATGGGTGGTCTAATAGGAGTGGATGTGGGATCATTTTCCTCAACAACTGAAACAAAAGTTCTTTAGGTTTCTTTTTTCTCCCAGTACATATTGCAAGTGGGATTTTTTAAAATAAACATTTAGCCATCCAACGCAGATGGAGCTTAATACGAAATCAACGATTCAGTTACTGGATATAGGCGATCTTACTGCAGATGTTTGCACTGCAAGCAATGCCAGGTGGACCATCTGTTTAAGGGTTTACTTTTCGCAAGCAATTCTACAACATTTCTCAACTTAATCCACACGTACGTCATGTATGTGACACCCAACCCTTATCCCATATTCCCAGATAACAAAAAATCAATGCACTGGTCAAAAGAAAGGCGTGTGCTTTAAACTCAACAATGACTAACACATGACTGTATCGATCCAACCACGATTCATATCACTTTGTTTTCTCTCCACAGTATTACATGTAATATAGAGGACGCACCAGATGTCAATTTTATGAGTGTTTTCTGTTCTTCAGCGGCACACTTATGGAACATACAAGCGGTTAAAGCACTTTAAATGATAAGATTACAATGCGCGACTTTGTGCTTTTTTAAAGACGTACTTGATGTATATCTAGCAAATTGGTCATTATCAGGGGCTTTACGTAAGCTATCAGTACCTGAGCGTAGTTAGGGAAAAGTGTTAGTAAAAACTGTTGAAACTGTCAGTAGGTTAAAAAAACTATTTTAATATAAAAGAATAGACCGGGCGGGGGG
>SMGT01000962.1:283168-296152 GCA_004794575.1 Lanistes nyassanus | reverse complement strand
TCGTGGCTGGCCCACGTTTCCCACCGGTAGGTCTGGTCTTGCTTCCAGCAGACATCAGTCCTCCTTTCCTCCCTGCCTTTCTGATGGTCACAGATTGACCATTGGCTACGGCTGCCTGGGATGTGTGGGACATGTACGGTGTCATGGTTCTGCTGTTGTTTTTTTCCGCAGTCCATTTCTCACCGAGGACTGCACGGTTTTGTCCGCCCAGCTGCAGACTTCGCTGCCATGCGAATCCGCCTTTGAGTGCCGCCGTGTGTGTTGTCAACATCGCTTAAGCGTTGTTCCCACACTGGTACCATGAGTGATGGATAGAACTGTCCTTTTGGCTTCTGTCCATCACCTTGCACCTGGGTCCGCCCACACCGCCCTCCTTGTATGGCCCTCCATTACTAGGTGTGGCCTTGTGTGTTTTCCTCTGTTCTGAGGAAGTGTCAGTTTGAGGGCTTGCTGTCCTGCCAGGAATCTTGCAAGCACTCTTCCGGCGGGCCAGTGTCAGCTGCATTTACCCATGCCTGACACCAAGTCTTCCAGGGATGGCCTTGGCACTCTCCCCCCTGGGGTCGAGGTGCCTATGGCCATCAGCAGCTGCCCTAACACACTCCACCTGTTCCTTCGGTCTTTCCTGCCAGAAGTACACGGGTGGCTCTGGCCTTGGCCGTGGCCTCCTCTTTGCAGTGGGCCACAGTGGAACGGGTTCCCCACCCCTTCCAGCTCGATGGTTCTTTTGCCAAGTCTCAGTTGGAAGGTGAGCAGGGCTGCAGCCCTTGTCGCCTGCCTGACAGTCACTCGGGCCCCGGTCCACGATCCTGCCTTTGTCAGTGATCTGGACAGAGTTTGGCTGCTAACAGATGCGTCTCTAGCGTTTCGTCCCTCAGAGACGCCTCTCCTGCACTTTTTTGACTGCAAGAGAGTTGATTGCCCTTTCGCTCGCCTTCTGTCCCCCCTTTTGTAGGGTGTACTTCCTACACCTCCTACTGACAGGTGGGTCTGGCAGAACCCTCCTAGCAATTGTTTGCTTACAGGATGGTCGGGCGTGCATACGCCCCTAGAAGCTCAGTGGGTAGTCTGCAGGCACTTGGACAATTCTCCTTCAGGATCTGTCTTTGCGCCAGGAGGACGAACTTAGGGTGTAGGCGTCAGTTTTCTCCTTCACCTCCTTCACCTCTGTCGTCTCCGTCCTCCTCACCCTGGTAAGTTTAAGGTGGCATCACCCACCTCCTTTTTGTGCTGAATCAGCACTTTGGGTCATGGTATAGTATTGTGACAAGAAAATGCAAATTTCTTATCTAAATTTGTGTTTCTTTAGCAATACTTACCATGACCCATCAAAGACCCACCCTCCTCCCCGCTGATGGGTTTTTCTGGCTTGAGAAAGTCAGCTTGGCCCTGTCAGTGAGCTGTGCGCACGGGTGGCTTGTGCTGTGCACATGCGCGGAGGGGCCTTACCAGGGTTGGTATGTGGGTTGTTTTTGTTTGGAAGGTGCGTTTTTGGGATCGCTAATTGAGAATATAGCACTTTGGGTCATGTTAAGTATTGCTAAAGAAACACAAATTTAGATAAGAAATTTGCATTTTGCTACTTATATTTTCTAACTGAATTTTCCTGTTAGTATGTTCCAAATGTTGCAAAAGATCTTCACAATGTTTTTAGAACTAAATAAATGGAACACCAATATTTTCTCATTTTGCAGGCCTTCGCCAAGTAAACTTGACTATGAAAGTGCATGCTTAGTGGCTAGATATTTGTCCTCAAAGCGACCATTTGCTCAGAGCTTCGACATCTATCTCACACAGGTATTTTTTTGAGAACCTTTTTTCATGACAACTTTCCTTTGTGTAACATGCAAATGCCTACCATCATCTACAGATTCGCTGTCACAGTGTTTCTTGTTTTGTTTGGTGCTCTGATAGAATCAGTGTGTCATTTTGTTATGTGTCATGACATTCAGTATTTCTTGTTTTGTTATATGTGCATTGACAGATTCTGAAGGTTCTGAGTGAAACTGCTGTGGCAGTGAGGACTAAAGCCATGAAGTGCCTGGCAGCTGTTGTTGAGGCAGATCCAGGCATACTTGCTCGAGTATGTAGATAAAGTTGTCAGGGTAAAGTGTTAGTAATGCAAAGAAACTGATTTAGAGAAAAGCTTTTGTTACTGTGGACAGTTTCAATACGGATTTTAACCATGTGTGTCCAAAAAATGATCAAGAAAAACTGTGCAAGAATCACCGGCAGCTCGGGGAGATGTAGGCCTAGTAAGTGCGTGCATGCATGCTGGCACACATACCTAGCAGTTTTGTCAAGCATGCACCTTTGCTTTGATTGAGTTAAACATGGCAAGAGAAAGGATTTGAAGCTTTTTCTCTTCAGTTTTTAAAACAAGAAAAGGTCATAGTGAAGAGCAAGGGCACTTAAAATACACCTAAAGTTCCAGGAGCGAATGGTTGGGCTTCCTTTTTAACATCGAGATTATGCAAGCTTACTGAGAGAATATATAAGCAGATGCAAGCTTGTTTGCATATGTGGTCAGTCTGACATGCTTTTATTTCCCATTCCTCATTTTGACAGAATGACATGCAGCGAGGTGTCCATGGTCGTTTCCTCGACCAGTCAACATCTGTTCGAGAGGCAGCAGTTGAACTTGTTGGCAAGTTCATCCTTATCCGTCCAGAACTTATCCCACAGTACTATGAAATGTTGTCAGAGCGGATTTTGGACACTGGCATCAGTGTGCGGAAACGTGTCATCAAAATCTTTAAAGACATCTGTATTGAACATCCTGATTTTGATAAAATACCTGAAATGTGTGTCAAGATGATACGAAGAGTCAACGATGAGGAAGGGATCAAGGTATGTATTCTCATGGAGATTGCATCTTTTTCTTATGTTTAAGCAGTTATTTGCTTTCAAATCTGGAGACTGGTGCTAGAGTTATTTTGGACACTTACGTCCCAAATGAGTGCATTTTTTGTGGCATTCCCAAAATTTGGAGTTAGTGCTAAACATTTGAGTTTATTGATGCTTTTTAAGGCACCCATGCATGTTCTTCATTGCTGTGAGTCATTGTTGTACAGCTGAATGGGTGCTTAGGCTGGGTCAAAGAGCCTTCCAGAATGTGTTGGCATATACCTGTCCTACCATTAGCCAGATTTTGTAAATTAGAATGCGCATGTCTGGATAGGAAATGTCTTTGCTGTGTCTTTTATGAATAAAGTGAATAATGGACCATGATTGAGAGCAGTGCTTACCTTCTTATTAGAATTTAAAAAATTGGTTACTTTGCAAAAACGTACTGGAACTATCCATACAGCAAGATGTAAATGTCATCTCAAATACACAATAAGTATTCACAGGCATGGGTTAGGCAGGTTGTCACAGTGGCAGGAAAAGTGGGGATTTGCAGATAGCTTATTGTGGCCATTGTCACTCTGTTTGTCCTCGCCTACCATCTTGAGATTGCCTCAGTTGCCAGACCTGCATATAACCACAAACACTCTTGATGCCTAAGCTTACCTTTATGAGATGGCCTCAGTAGCCACCCTTGCACATAACTTCAAACACACTCAATGTCCATGCAGAAACTGGTGAACGAGGTGTTCCAGACCATGTGGTTTTCTCCTGTCAGTGTGCGAGATCAAGATGCCTCCAAGCTGCTCCAGAAGGTTATGAATATCACAGATGTGGTACGTTGTCTTATTCAGTTGCCAACATGGGGGCAATAAGGGGAAGATGGAAAGTGGAGGAATCGGGCAGTGGGGGGTGGGGGTGGGGGATTGACATGATTAGTAGGTAGAGTGGATTTAGAGGTAAACAGCACAATTTTTTTTAAAGTTCAAAACAGATGTTCATACGGGCTTTAAACTTTCAGTTTTAGTGATGACATTTGGCAGTTTTGAAAATACCACAGTTTTCATTCACACATCATTTAAATGAAATTTTCAGAAGAGTGCCCTTACCGGAATGATTTCCTAAGTTTCGTTTCTTTGTTTTTGTTAAGGTGTCTCTGTGCGTGAAAATATTGACGAAACCCAGAGAAACTATTTTTGCAATTAACACATCCTTTGGCATGTGCAAAAAAGTTTACATTTATTTTGTGTCATTTGAACCAAAATCTGCATTTAATTAAATTTTGTTTATATCCTTCTCAATTCAGACTGCCTCCAATCTGCCCTTACCACAACACTTCGCTATTTCCTAACTTGGATATCACCATTTAGCTGGCACAAGGCTGCTGATCCCTGCATATCATTGTGCAGGGAAGCTTTTTGTCAGATTTTGCCCCAACTAAATGGAAAAATATGGCCAACTAACTGCAGACACATGTAAAAGATTTTGTCCCTGGAGGCCGTTCTGTAGATAGTGCTAACACATTTATTGGAATTTTTCAAAAATACATTTTCTGCTGGTGTGATGGTAAAGCAATCCTGATAGGCAATTCCTCCAAAGGGCTTAATGAGCTTTACACAAACTAACAGTAAAAATAAGAAGCCAAAACAGGAATTGTAATAAGCAATAAAAAAACAAACAAGTTACACCCACATAACACCGAATCGCACAAGGTGCACCACAAGCACCAACACCCTCATTCAGCCCTTCTCTCTCCCTATCTTGCTCAACCATGGTGCAGTGTTGTCAAGTACTTCAGTGAAATCAGTAGAAATTATTCAAATGCATGATGGCAGAGATGAGTTTTGATCAGTGCTTTAAATAAAGCAAACGAAGGAGCATTCCTAAGTTTACCAGGCAGCGATTTCCAGATATTAGGTGCAGCAAAACTAAAAGTAGGCTGACGAAAAGCGTTGAGGTTGGTTTTTGAGTACTATAAACAGATTTTCAGAGGAGGACCTCAATTGTCTAGCAGGACAGTAGGTAGAAAAGCTGACATACGGTGGCAGTGTACCATCACAGTGACAATACACGGGCACAGCTAGGTTATACAGAAGGATGAAGTTTTCCTGTTTTTTGTTCTCTTTAAGCTTTGTTCATAAAACTTTGTAATCGTATTCAAAATTGCATGTAGAATGCAATAAATCATTGGATTTAGTTTGTCTTTAATAGTTTTTAAGTACTTTGAGTCTGTGTTGAGGGTTAAAATGTGACTTCTTCCCCTTTCTGCTGTATAAGTTTGTGTGAATTTTTAAAAAAATAGTTCTGTTCTTGCATTACAGCTGCTGTAGCAATCCTAAGACCATAATGTTTCTGTATTACTTTTTTTTTAATGTTGAATTTTTTGAGTTTTTACTTTTTTCTTTAAAAATATTACGACTTCCCAATGTTTTTTCAAGGTGGCAGCTTCCAAAGATACAGGCCATGAGTTCTTTGAGCAGCTTTTAGAAAATGTGAGTAGCTGACCAACTTGTCTACTGTGTTGACAAGAATGTGACAGTACTCCCCATGGCCAAGATCATGCCACGAGTTCTGTGTTTTGACTGAGGCCTAGGAGTTTTTTCATAAAGATCACTTGTAATATGGGTGGAGGGACAGTGTACTTATCAACCAGCTTGTGAGATCTCGTGAAATTGCAGTGCAAATTGAGCACAATTTGTGGGGACTGGGGAGCTTTGCTTGAAAAAGCATTTAGTTAAATTCTAAACGAAACTTTTTTTGATTTTCTGTAAAATTATAGAAGTGAATCAGAATATCTGCTCCATGTTTTGTGGGATTTTTTTTTTATTTCTCCCCTCATCACCTCTTTACAACAAATGTTTGTAACTAAGAATCTTACGTATGTGAGTATGCTTTTCATGTTTTTCTTATATCCTTTTCACGTTTTTTTAATGCAGCTGCTGAAAAAAGATGAAGACGGAAATTACAACAAGTCAGCCATTCTTGCCTGCACACAGATTGTTGATTGTCTTGTTGAAAATGTTCTCAGAATAGAAGAAAAGGGTGCAGGTAAAAGTGGCTATGAATTTTCCCATAGATCTCAGTTTTTTTCCCTCTTAAAGAGTGTTACATGTTATTTTGTACCCGCTTTCATTCTTACTCTCCTGTTGCATGCACCTTTATTCTGCCCCTCGTGCCAACAAAACACTACACATAATTTCAACTTCATTCATTCATTCCAAAAACTACAAATAAAATCATAAAAAAGAAGGCAAGATAAGCAGAAAACCAAGAACATTTGTTATCGGACACTCACCTCCTTTCATTCTGGCAGTCACTCCTAGCTCAGTCGTCCATTTGCCCTTACAGTCGTGGTGTCAGTTGTGCCGTCATTTACAGCGGAAGCTTTCTTTTTTTAAAACGGTTGGGGTGAGCACATTCTTCACCACCCATGAGTGAATGTTCAGCTAGCAGAGGAGGGGAGTGAGTTCTTGTTTACCGTCCGTGACAGCATAAAAAATTCCTTGCTGTGTCTATATTTTTAAATAAAATTCCTTCTAATAATAATTGACCGCAGCTTGGAGTCAAACATGATGACAACAGGTAAAAGTGGTATGAGTAAAAGCTAGTGGTGAATAAATGCTAATGGTAGAAAAGTAGGAACAGATAAATATATATGAGTAAAGGATGAACCCCTTTAAGTTAGTGGGTGCAGAGGAATATTAGTATTGCAAATAGGACTCTGTATTCTTGCCTTCTATGGAATCCTTATTCATTTGCCAAATAACACAACACTTCATGTTGTGTAGTGCTTTTTAAAAAAAAAAAGCATTTCTAAACTTGTGTCACCCAGATATATACCACTAGGTTACTGTTTCTTGGAATAAAAACCAAACTGAAAATTCTATGTCAAAACAAAACAATAATTGCTTCTAAAAATCTTTGTTACTCTGAAAAATTTGGTTTCTCTTTATAAACCTTGGTAATTTCTCAAACTTTAGTTACACATAAAAGCAGCACTTGATCATTGAAGGTGCTTGGTTAATATAGACAAAATTTGAGGGTAAGAATCAGTGAATTGATGTTAACATTTTTGAAGCATTTACATGTATCAAGTCCCCAGCATGGTATTTTTATTTAGCTTTTTATGGACATTGCTGTAACAATGTGATTGTTTGACAGAGATGTCAGAAGGAAAGAGCACTAGCTCGCGGCTAGTGGCTTGCTTGTCTACCCTGTACCTCTTCAGCAAAATCAAGCCTGACATCATGGTCAAGCATGCAACAACCCTTCAGCCTTACCTTGATATCAAGTGCAGTGTAAGCTGCTTCCACACGTCAGACTTGTTTAATATTTTTACTTGTTGAAAGCTTTTTTTATATGCCATACATTACAGTGTTTATACCATTAGTTTTTCAGCTTGGATTTTATTGGTGTATGTTAAATGTCTCCCATGAAAAATGGTCCTAGAAATGTCATAGCATTCAGGACTTATTTCCTTTAAAAGGTGGAATATAGCTGCAAAGATTTACAGTGGAATGCTTGATTGCCATAAATGGACGAAGAGACATGCTAGACAGAAGTACAAGCTTGCCTTCATTTTTCAATGGTCTTTCATAAAAATCATTTCAGCTGAAGATGATAGTTCTGTATAAAGTGAATGGGAGGGTGTGTGTGTGTGTGCAGATCCAGAGTGATTGCTTTGTGCTGCATTATGTTGCCCGCATCCTGGAGCTGGTTGTGCCTTTGATGGAGCATCCTAGTGAAATCTTCCTCATGACTCTAGAGGAGGATATGATTAAACTCATCCTCAAGCATGGGATGATGGTAAACAGCATGCTGCTTGGCTGGTTGGTGATTTGGGGGAAGGGATGAGAGTGGTTTGTTTGGGCTTTATGTTTGAGGAATTGTTTGTTTGTTTGTTTTTGGGGGGTGGTGTTGTTTTTAATCTGTAGAGGTTAGGCAAGATCTACAGCACATCCCTAAAAACAGATTGTTGAACATCAGAATCAGCAGGGGGCCACCCAAATACAATGTGTGTAAGCTCATTGGATAGAAAGGAAGCTCAGTCATCAGTAGACTGCAAGCAAAACATTGTATGCTAGGTTTTATGAAACTGCCTATCATTAATTTGCATGATAACATGAAGGTTTATTGAAAAAGTAGTTTTAGAACTATGGGTTATAAATGTGAGGACCACAAGTGAGCATGGGGCTTTTACAGGGATCATGTTGTATCTTGTAAGTAGCTGCCAGGTGGGTGTGCATGTGTGAGTTTGCGCACATGCACGCTCACACGTTTGTTATACTCTTTTTAACATCAGCTGAATTAAACTAAGTATTTCATTAGTGGAATTGTGACCAGGACATTGTCACGGGAAAAGATTTTTCCAGGTGCTTCAAAGTTGTGTCAGCTGTCTGGGAGCTGTGGTGAACAAGGTCAGCCATAACTATGCCCTTGTCAAAGACTGTTTCCAAAAGTTCTTTGGTGAGCAGAAGTCATTGAATTTCAAGCTTTCATTTATTGGAAGGGGTGCAATGCTGTCTGCAAAAATCACTTCCTGTTCACAAAACCTCTTCTTGCTGTACTGCCAAAATCCTTTACATCCTGTTCTGCCAAAAACTGTTTTTTTGTCACAATACTGTACCATGACCCAAAGTGCTAAATTCTCATTTAGTGATCCCTAAACGCACCTTCCAAAAAATTAAACCCACCAAGGCAAACCTGGTAAGTCCCCTCCAAGCATGCGTACATCCCTTGCCACCCATGCACACAGCTTACTGATGAGGTCAAGCTTACTTTCTCTTGCACTCTGCTGCCAGCCGGTTGTGTTTTTGTAAATTGCCTACTATCACTTCCGTGGATGTGCCTCTGTCTCTTCCATGCACCGTCACTTCGGCTGCCTTTGTTTCCTTGCTGGCTCCGCTGCCCGACCTATTCGGACCCCCATCTCTTGCCTCGGTCTCACCAACTTCCGGCCACTCTACGCCCAGCTGTCCATCCAGTCCTGCTGCGGTTTCCACCATGGAAAGACTAAACTCTGTGCCCACTCCGCACTCATCTTTATGACCTGAGGTCCCCACCCACCGGGGTGGATGTGATCGGAAAAGTCGCGCGTGGGTGCAGAGTGTGATTCGGGTAGGGTTCAGTCTGTTGACAGTTCACTTTTCTAGGCATGATTTTTGACACCGTGACTTGGACAGTCCGCCCTGCACCCTGACGCATAGACCGTCTCCAACAGCTGGTGAGTTGTTTGGTGGGCGGCCCCTTCATTGCACGGCAGCTGGCCCTTTTGGTGGGAATGATGGTGTCGATGGTTCTGCTGGTCTCCCTCTCGGCAGTGTTCCTGCGACCCATCCAGGGGGTTTTTGCAGCTCAGTGGGACCAGTCCTCCCATCTTTGAGATGTGTTGGTTCCAGAACCGGAAGCTTTTGCCCACCTATTCCAGTCATGGACCAACTTGGCCAACGTTTCCCTCTGGGTTGGGGTGCACACTTCCTGCACCATGTTGCTTCAGGCACTTGGTTGGAAGTGGAGGCAAACTCGCACATCAACATTTGTGCGGTTCATCATGTACAGTTCACCACTGTAGTGGCGTACGTCAACCACCAGTTTCTTCCTGTCTGCAAGACGCGGCCGGCATGGTCAGTGTTCTTGCAGATCTCCTGAGTCGTCCATACTGCATTCTCCAGACTGAGTGGACACTTTTCACTCTATTCTGGAACCAGTGTGGCGGGCTTGGTTTTGGCCGCTTGTGGACCTCTTTGCCACCAAGTTCAGCAACCGACTACCGCTCTATGTCTCCCCAGTTCCAGACCCGGAAGCTTGGGCGGTGGACACGTTCTCGCTGACGTGGGTGGGTCTCGAAGCTTACGCTTTTCCCCCCTTACCCCTTCTTTCCCATGTGCTGCAGAAGGTGAAGTTCGATCATCCCCGTCTCATCCTCGTCATCCCACGCTGGCCGGCACAAGTATGGTTCCTGAATCTTTTCTGGCTTAGCAGAGTGGATCCCATTCCACTGCAGGTTCAGCTGCGGTCCAGCATCTCCCACGCCAACCCCCAGTTTCTCTATCTGCACGGTTGGCTCTTGTAAACCATCGTGCAGTTCGTTGCGGTGCTTCTGCCTCCGCCTTGCAGTTCTTGGCTTCTGCCCACCGCAGTTCCACCAACAAGGTGAATGATGCTCACTGGAGGCATTGGGTGCAGTGGTGCCTGTCCCAGGGGATAGACCCAACCAGGCCCCAGGCGGTGGACCTCGCCAACCACCTCTCTTCTCTCGCTGACGAGGTCCATCTCTCTGTCTCAGCTGTGCGGGTGCGCAGGGCGGCGGTCCTCGCCACCCTCCGGCAGCTGGGTGTCATTACGTGAGTACAGGGATTGTCGTGCCCGTCCTTTACTTGTTGATTCTCAGAGACGCCTATTCCTCTTCTTGCAATCTGGCTGAACGCAAAACATTTCTAAAGCCAACATCTCACACTGGGTCACGACTGTCGTTCATCGTGCATATACATCCATGGCAGCACAGGGGTGGAAGGCCAGATCCTTCCTTTCCCCTCTCCGCCGCACGCGCGCATGAGGTAATGTCATGGGCCGCCTTGCTCGCCACACAGTCACACTCTCTGCTCGATGTCTTGCTGGCGGTCGGAGGATCCCTTCATTAAACACTATTTACGGGATCTCTCCGGCCGCTAAGAGGACGGCTTTTTTGGAGTGACAGCAGCCATTGTCACTCAACACCTTTGGACTACGCCGTCCTCCTAACCCTGGTAAGTTATTTTTTCTGGGGGTGCTCACGCACCTCCTTTTTGAGCTAGTCAGCACTTTGGGTCATGGTACAGTATTGTGACAATACTTACCATGACCCATCATAAACCCACCCTCCTCCCCACTGATGGGTTTTTCTGGCAGGAGAAAGTCAGCTTGACCTCGTCAGTGAGCTGTGCGCATGGGTGGCAAGGGATGTGCGCATGCTTGGAGGGGCCTTACCAGGGTTACCTTGGTGGGTTTAATTTTTTGGAAGGTGCGTTTAGGGATCACTAAATGAGAATTTAGCACTTTGGGTCATGGTAAGTATTGCTAAAGAAACACAAATTTAGATTAAGAAATTAGCATTTTTGGATTGTGATATTTTTCTTGGTTGTAGGTGTCAGTGGTTATCTCTTTTTGAACCAGTTTTTTTTTTCTTTTGGTTGTTTCATTTTAATTGCTCTGTGCAGGTGTCTTGTCAAAGCTGATGGCTGATCATAAACAGGACAGTACCAACCAGACCCTGAAAACACGAAGGCCTACACTGATGCGTGCACTTTTCACGGTTGGGCAGCTCTGCAGACACTTTGACTTCGACTCCAGAGAAATGGGAGAAACAAAGGTAGGCTGTCTGCTATAGGTTCTTCACTTCAAACTCGACACAAGCATTACACTATTTTTGTATCAAAACCTTTGTTCAGCATGTTTTTCTCTTTATTGTTGTGTACTTCAGTGCAAGTGCATTGTGAATAATTGCCAGTGTGTGACATGCAGAGTGAGGAAGTCATCATCTTTTTTCAGGTGTGTGTGCGGCAAAAGGTGTTTGATGTACTCTACTACTTTATTCATCATGAAGAAGAGGAGGTGCAGCACAAAGCTTTGACAGCACTAGGTTAACCCTTCTTTTATTTTTTCTGTTTTCTTTTTTGTCTATTCTTCAAATTATTTATGGTCTGTTTTGTTTAGAACTAGTAATTTATTGGAATAGTTTGGAAAGGAATTATTTCTTGATTAATGTAATTTAAGGATGTGAAAAATGTTAGGAGACCCAGCTACTTGAGATGCTTTAAGAATAAGTTGTTTGAGTTAACTACAAGAAGCAATAGCCAAAACCTGCTTTTAAAATGTGCCTGGTTTTTTTTTACAAATATATATTTTCTTGTCACAATATTGTACCATGACCTAAAGTGGTAATATCTCAATTAACGATCCCTAACCTCACCTTCCAAACAAAAATGCAACGCTGGTAAGGCTCTTCCACGCATGTGTAGCCGGGTGGTGGTTACGTAACACCCTGGCGTCCGCCCGACCAGCCCCTGAACTCCCTGTTAGTCGGCACGGCGTGGATAGCAGCATCTTGCACCTTACTGGTCGTCTGTTACTCAAGAGTGGGAAACAAAAGGTATCCGTGCAGGGAAGGCCCAAGGACTCAGTGTCCGAGGCCACCGTAACCCTTTGACGTAATCTAGGTGCGACCAGGCTTCCCCAGTGAAGGGTAGGGCAACTTAGAGTCATAAGGGGGTCAGGGTCGCTCTAGAACAAGGGTGGACCGAGCATCTTGGCGGGAGGCGGGGGGCGAAAGGTCAGCGACAATGTGCGAGAGCGAGATTAAGAGGAGACGCGACGAGTTCAGTCAGAGTTGATTGGAGTAGTGGATTCAGAGTGCGAGCTTCGAGTCAGTTGCTCGTCTTTTTAGTTGCTGTGCCCTCACAGTGACGTGAGGGAGAATAAAAGTTAACATGTAGCTGTGAGGACGTCTTGTGTTGCTGTGTCCAGAGTGGAGGGATGATAGAGCCATTCCCACAATTAAGGAAGTAACAGGACCCGCTACCGCTCGTCCCTGTTACACATGCACACACTTATCCACACACAAGTCAGGGTAAGATTGAATGTACAGCGCTATATGGAATGTGGTTGGGGGCAGAAGGACTTCTTCCATGGGTTGGAGAAAATGCATGAGTTTTATTATGTCTTTTCTCTTGCAGGGTTCTTTTTGTGTCGACACTTTGACTACATGCTGCAGACTTTGGTGAAGACCATGTATCATGATTACCTAACAAATGATTCAGCTCCAGTCAAACTTAGATGTCAGGTAAGGTGATCATTTACACGCCAGTTTTTACAGGATGCTACCTGATGTAATCCAAATCCTTTTCAATCAAGAACAAATGAGGACAGAGCGCTATAAATCGTCAAATGACAACCCCAACAAAGTACTGGCAGCGCTAGACACAACCGTATGCTGACGTATGCAATCAAGGGAGCCTACATACGTTGGCATACAGTTGTGTCTAGCGCTGCCAGTACTTTGTTGGGGTTGTCGTTTGACAAATCCTTTTCGTTTTCCATTCCTTTTTCTTCTCCATCTATTTCTTTACTTTTTCTGCTGCCTTCTCTTTATCGTTTTCCCTC
>SMGT01000962.1:234849-283159 GCA_004794575.1 Lanistes nyassanus | reverse complement strand
CCCCCCCCCCCCCCCCCCCCCCCCCCCACTGTGTACTGCTCCCTCTGCATTTGTACTTTCTTTTCCTCCGACTTCTTCTGAAGCAGACAAGGAACCATCAGAATCTTACAAATGATATGTTGCTGGCAACAATTATGCATAACATCATGGACTATATCACTCACCCATGTGACTAGTTTGTCAGTCTATGCAGCACTTTCTTTCAAAACATGCTGGAGTAAATGTGTTTTCCCTTTTACGGATCAGCTAAAAGCTGTTAATCTTTTGGAACGCTACGCTACTGTGACTTGGGTTTGAAAGCTTCTGCCCTAAATAGGCCTTCTGCTCTGTGTTAATGGCTACTTTAGGTCTTTTGAATGATTTAAGAAATTCCTGTGTAATCTCTGACGCTGTGTGTGACCTGGCATATAATGCTGGTGCATATTTTATTCCTTTGAGAATTGCGCACTACACGCCTTTACCTTTCCTGGTGGAGACAGCTTGAACACTGTATTGGTTACCCTCAAGACAGCAAGGGTGGGAACTGCCACCTCCTAGCAGTGTCACCACTGTTCTCCTCCTGTGAACTGTACTCACCACAGAACTCGTGTCAGTTTCCTTCTTAGCTTTTGGTTGAGACAGTTGTTCCTACTTGCTCCTGTCTGCTCGTGTTACTTTGAAGGTAAAACTTTATGACTTTATCATTAACCTTTGGAGTTGTGCCACACATGTAAGCTTAGTGCTGTGCTTCCCTGTGCTTCATGATATGCGCAAAATTTGCCATTAATGCCAGAATTACAGATATAGTTCACCAGCAACATGCTCACAGGAGTCTGCCACAACAAACACAGCTGGAATGTGGATAGTGCTTGCTAATGCCTAGTGCGTGACTGAACTACAGGGTTATTACCAAGTGAACATTGGTTGTTGCGGCCGTGGTTCAGCAGTTAGCCGTCAACTTTGTACGGCCTCTCTACTGCATCCCGAGTCAAGATGTTGGAGTACCATAGCTACGCTGTTGCCTTGTTAATGACAAGTCACAAGTCAACATGTGTACCTTAGTGCTACGAAGTGGGCCTGCCTACTGATACTGCTTCAAGCTCCATCTCTACTTGCATACAGGGAGGGCTCGTTATTTCTGAGTCCTTGCTAAAATCTTGCTCGACGTCCACCGAGATGGCCTGTAGTGTGTTGCTTCAAGCCCCATCTCTACTTGCAAACTCTGCCCCTCGAGTGATCTGCTGCGCAACCTTGCAGGCCACCTTGGCTGCCTACAAGTGCTCTGGGATAGACTTTCTGCCATCCTCTGCCAGCTAGGCGTAGGAGGCAGCTATGGGATTGCTAGGCCTCAAGGAGGCCCAGGGGCCCCCTCTCCCCCAACTCCTCGGTCACAGGAGTCAGGTTTTGTCCCTGGTCGTCCACCACTCACTGCGGACCACCGAGCCACGACCACCTCTTCCAGAGGGCAGGGGAGATCCAGGCAGTAGCGACCTCTCTCACCTTTGTGAGAGCTGCCGTTGATGACGTAGAGCTTGCGGTTAGGTGATGACCAGTGCTGGCTTATATTAGCATTCCTGTCCTTGCAACAGATCTGCTCAGATTTGAGAGGGAGAGTGTGATGTGAGGGGAGTTTGATGTTCGATAAAGAATTTGAAGAAAAAATTGTTGGTACTGCATGTGGTTTTTATGAAAACTGGCTGCAGTCCATCCCAGTTCAGTACAAGGATTGTTCGTGCTCCCTGTGGTTATCCCAGCTGTAGTCTATCACAATTCTCTGAAAGGATTGTTGATGAGAACAATCTGATGTCCATCCCAGATTGCTAAAAGGATTGTACTACATTTGGTTTTTGTTGATGAAAACTATAATTATGGCAGTGGTAGTAAAACATTTAATAGAGAGTGAACTGATTACAAGACATAAAATCCTTGTTTTTAATGCTAAAGGTGCTGAAGAATCTACAGATGTATTTGGTGGAAGAGGAAGTTCAGATGGCAAAAGCTGATGCAGAATGTGAGTTTTAAAAAAATGTTAGAAATCCTATACATATACTTACAGCACAATTCATCCTTCATTTCACAATTTGTTTCCACTTTTCCACCTGTGTATGTCACTCATAAATCATTGTAATAGTTTTATTGCATATAGCCAGCCCTGTGGTAAACAAGACCTATGTCAAAGACGTCAGATGCAGTTTAAATGCTCAAGCTTTCAGGTTATCTGGATCAGGCCAGGCTGCATGCCAAATGTATTAACTCAAGGCTACCGTAGTGATCCTAGCTCAAGCCGTCCGGCACCGGGCATATTTAGCCTTTTTTCAAAAATTCATAAAAAAATCCCCCAAAGCAATAAAAATGTTATTTAAACTTAGTTTTAAACATAAATAAACAAAAAAAACCTCATTTCTTACTGTGTTTCTTGGACCTTATTCCATAATTTGTAAAATCCTTTGATGGAAACACAACTGAAGTTGAAGAAATCAAAAAGTCCTCGCCATTCCTTATACACAGTCCGGTCGGTACTGTTTACAACACGTGCTTGCTCGTTTTTCTCTTCGTAATCACTTTCTTGGGTCCTTCAGGCACAAATACTCTTGTCTTCATCCACTTTATCATAGCAAATTTGCAAAACAATGTCATTTTGCTCTTCGGCGTGTAATTTGAAGAGTAAATCTAGCATTTCTCAAGTGACAGAGCACACGTGGATAGTCACTTCAAATTATTGCCAGAAACCGATCTCATTGTCAGTTTAAACACGGTAAAAGGGAAGCAACTCGTGAAGAAATGATTCAGCTTTCGATTGTAAGAGTTCTTTCCCTTAAAAGATTAGCAGATGAAATTTTAAAAATCATAACGCATATGGGCTTAATATCGCCCTTACGGCAGAAAGCCTTGCCAATGGAGCGGGCGATCTCTGTTCCTTACAGTAGCATTGTGTTCAAGAAATACAACTGTTCACATTGAGATTTTATTTCTTGTGTTGTTTTTTAGTTTTGTTGTTCCATCACATGGAGTCTATTCATGCTTGCCAATCTTTCTCTTGTAGAGCATGTAATGACTGCGCTGATTTAAGTAACTGCTTTAAACAGAAAACTTTTTTCCATAGGGAAGAAACATGCAAAGGAGGAAGATCTCAAAGAAATGGGAGATGTTCAGTCGGGGTGAGTTTAGGGATTCTCCCTGATACAGAGTTAATATCAGCATAGTTTTAAAATTGGTAATAGGGAAAAGGACGTGCCCCGTTACCTTTCCAAGCATGCAGCTAATTAGATTGACCCTTCACCTTCTGTTCGCTTGATAATAAGACAATTTTCAAATCCTCATAGTTTACGGTAGTGATTTTCTTCTCTTTTAATTGCTTTTTTTAAATTGTAAATCTGTCGGCTGTGTTTGATCACTAAGACAGTGTGCTGGCATGATCACCCTCGTCATTTCTCATCTGCATTGGTTTTTTTCCCTTGGGTGCTTACAGTATGGCCAGCACGGTGGTGCAATTGTACCTGAAGGAAGTGTTGGAAGCATATTACCATGAGCATCCTCAGGTCCGCATTACAGCTCTCAACGTTGTGCAGCTTATTCTGCGACAAGGTCTAGTCCATCCTGTACAGGTAATTTGGTAATTCTTTTTCAACACCTCTTTAACATGGTGTTTCTTTTACCAGTGTCCTCACATTATCCCATCCCCTTTTCTTTATCATCTAGAATGTGCATAGCCTTCAGGCCAGGCACTACAGCCAAAAACCAACCCCAAGAAAAAGATGCTATTTGAACACTTTTTTGGTATAAATATATCGAGCATCACTTCCTGTGACAAATGTATTTTATATCATCCAATTGCAGTTGCCATGGAAACGATCCAGTATGCCTACCAAACAATACATTTTTAAAAGCTTATAACTTTGTAACTACTGCATATAGACGAAATCTGTTTTATGTCTGAATTAGAAAACCAGTATCTAGCTTTTTACAGAAGCTTTTGGTTTTAAATTGATTTACTACTTTTTAATAATTTTTTGTGAACTTATACATAATGATGATGATATTTTTTTTTAATCTTATAAATCAAAATCCATTTGACCAATTCATAAAAGCTTCTGTAAAAATACAGATAAATGTTAGTAAAACCAGGATACAAAATTTCAGAACTGTATCCTTTTTGTGCCCAAAGGAGTAGGATTTTGTTAGGAACAAACTGGCATCAAAATGGAAAACAGAGAAAAACGAGACAGAAAAAACATGCACCTTACTTGAAACCAAGAAATCTGAAAGACCCAGATAGAAGAATGCACAAAGGCACTGCAAAATAAAAAGGTGCCCTCTAGGCACAGCAGTGTTGTCTCAATTTACAGTTAGATGTGTTAGTGCTGTCCAGCACCATACACATTCCCATCATTCTTTTCTTCCTGTCTGATTTGGCGATGGCGTGTGGCAGCTTCCTTTCGGTGCTCATATGACTCGGTAGTGACGCAATAAGCATACGTAGTGTTAGGAGCAAGAGACGTCATTTCGATTGTCAAATACGCGTAATACTCGGTCTACTCCAGCCAGTGAGAAGATAGAAAGTTGGTTGCGAGGGGCGGGGGGGGGGGCGGAAGAAATTTCAGTGGAGTTTAACGCT
Source organism: Lanistes nyassanus (assembly GCA_004794575.1). Classification (NCBI taxonomy): domain Eukaryota; kingdom Metazoa; phylum Mollusca; class Gastropoda; order Architaenioglossa; family Ampullariidae; genus Lanistes; species Lanistes nyassanus. Next base: position 278,565 of record SMGT01000962.1, on the reverse strand, counting down.
TCATCGTGGATTCAAGCAGAAACTAGCGGAGAGAGAGGACACATTCCTAGTTGAGGGAACGTTAACGGTCAACTGTCGCTATACGCTCTCTGTTGACGGCTGATCCCGTATAGTTACTCAGAAAAAAATCTTGAGATTACTGTTTTAGCTTGGTTCTCGACGTGAGAAGGATTTTTGCGCTTCCACGATCGAGATTGTCAGCTTTCTCGGGTTATTGAAAGAGACAAAATACATTGTTAGGCCTTCGAAGGACAGAAGACCTAACAGCTGAGCTTCTAGTAGGATATCTCCGTGCAACTGCTACTCGTTAGTTTATCTTGGCGCTAGGGGACTGTGATACAAAGGTAATCCTCTTAACATCCCTCATACTGCTCTTCTTCCCTAATTCCTAACGCCCTGCAAACGTCTCCCCCCGCCTCCCACAAACACAAACCATTATCTCCTCATATTTACGTTGTGAAACTGTCCTTAGAAAGCTGTTCATGCAACCCAACGCTACATGATGCTATGATGCATCTAAATACAGCCATCAGTAAAACAGATAAGCTATAGTGGTCTGGTTAATTTTACCCTTGTGTCGATTCCGATCTGACGTGTTCTGTGGGGAATTAAAATGGTTCAATCTCTAACATGCACCCCTCCCTCAACACTCGGCAACAAACTCAACAGATATTTGGACCAGGAACTTCATTATTCTTTAAGATTGTCATAGACGACCAATACCTTTTGTCAAGAAATTGGCATCGTTTAATTTGGATTTATAAAGTCATCAGAAACCTTTTCTTTTGGAACTTGTCGCTATTGTTAGAGATGTCCATGCAATGTGACTCATATTTTTCGCACATCCACAGCTGTTCAATTTTGCCTTTAAGATCACTTTTCCTCACAAGATGGTGATAAATTTTTCATTATATATTTGACCAGATTTGTTATCACTGCATCTGTATTAGATAAAATTAAAGAACTTCGGACATTTTTGCTTTGGGAGAATCATTTGGAGCACTCTTTTTTTAAAAAAAATTAATTAGGATATCTGGGTTGATTGTTCTTAGAAACCTGACTTGGAAGGACAAGTAGCGACAGCCAAACTATGTATTGCTCAGACATTTCATTCAAAGAGCAATCCAGGGAAGAGAATGCCAGTTCCAACAGTATGCAACAATCAGGGTTGCCAGTGTCAGTATGTGTGTAACTAAGGGCCAAACATTTTTTTTTCAATGTCAGCAGTACAGTTGGAAAGAAAAACTGTGAGGGTGGCAATGAAAAATGATTGTATGCAGCAGTAAAACACATTTTCAACAAAAGCTTACCTGATTCTTATGTATTAGATATCAAAGTCCTTAATTCTGCTATTATCTCAAATTGGCTGTGGCACCCTAAAAGCACTAATTTGACGTAGGAGGTGGTGCAGGGAGACTCTTTGGTTGTTTCAGTTTGATCTCATGTAATATTTTGCAGTGCATGCCCTATTTAATCTGCATGAGCACAGACCCTGAGAATGTCATCCGAGTCAAATCTGACCAGCAGCTGGGAGAGATTGAAAAGAAGTACCCAGGATTTACTCATGTGAGTTTTGCTAATTTGAAAGTACATGTTGAGAAGGTTTTTTTTTAAAGCGGTCATTTGTTGTTGATTAATTTCTTATCAGTACTAATTGTAATCACCTGGATCTTAATATTAGCATTTTGACCTGTTTACTTGAAACAGATGAAGGCACTTCAAGGTATAAAGAATTCCTATAGGCTCCATCAAGTCCTGCACAAAAATAACCCCATGGAACCTATCCGAGGCTTTCGGCAGACAGAAGAAGGACAATTTCAAGCACAGAATGGTTTCTTGTATGGGGTATTGCGTTCAAATCGCTCACATCGAAGAGGTCTTTTGACGTCCCTCCTGAATCTGTTTGATGACACAGGGGTTAGTATGCACTTCTTGTGTGTCTTTGATGTTAGTAGGGCAGATAAAGATCCTTATGTATTTTCAACTCCTGCAGCATTATCATACGATTAGCATTTACAGATAGAATGACCTGTTTCTTTGTGCTATCAGTGTAGGACTATTAATATTCTGCACACATGTAGATATGCATGCACATGCACACACATAATCCATCCATATGCAGTAATGACGTAAACCTCTTAAGATAAAATGTTGGCTGTGTATAGTTTCACTACTGCACTGATACTGACGGAAAGTGACACCTGTATCAAAGTAGCTATAATGATTGCTGGATTGCATAAAATCAGTGATGTTAGTAGCTGGGCTATGGCTGTGTGTCCTGTTTGGGACTGCAGATTAGATCTTTTTTTAGCATTACAGAAAATCAGCTGTTGTGTGTCTCAGTAACAGGTTTAATGCATTTTGCTGACTTTAGCTGAGCCATGGTTAGATTTTACTGAAATTCCTACTCTCTTACATTATATAACAATTGAAAACTCTCCAGAAATTAAAGCCAACTATACAAGGTAAATATTACTTCCCCCCACCCCCAAAAAATAAAGATGCATGGCTGATTAAAGCAATACCACCAATCAAAAAGTCTTAGTGATCAGTTGAGAATTAATAACTTTGGCTAAAGACAGGAATATCCTTGGAGAAATATATTAAAATATGACAGATTTGCCAGGTATAGAAATCCGTGTTCTATCTTTTGCTGAAGATTTTCTGTAAGTGTACAATCGTGTGTCCAGCTTCAGAGAATCTCATTAGGTGAGCAAGTGTTTGTGGCAGACAACTTGGCCTTCTTCCCCTACCAAGTGCAGGATGAACCACTCTTTATCATTCACCAGATTGACATCATTGTTTCTGTTGCCGGTTCAAATCTTATGCAGTCTTTCAAAGAGGTAAGGCATAGTTTAACCCTTACAGCGCAATGGGCCATGATCATGGCTTTCCCTGTTGAGCACAGTATAGCTTGTGGCATTCATGCATCCTTCAATTTTAAGCATGATTTTTGCTTGGGTCTTTCATTATATCCACCTGTGTAAAGGTTAACAGTGGTTCTTGTTCTTTGCAGTGCATATGAGTGGATGCATGAGCAAACACACTACAACAGGGTTCTAAGGGTCCTTTTAGGTTCTTTAAAGTGCTGTAATTTTGACATGTCTGAAAAAGGCCTTTAATTCTGCCGAAGGTACTTTTTCATTTTTCCTAGGTCCTTTTTAACACCTCAATTTCCAGCAATCTTCCTTCCCCACCCCCACCCCCACCCCACCAATCTCCCACTCTTGCTTGCACAGTATTTATCCATGTTGATGTTCCACTATCTACATCACCATAAAATTTACAGGCTGCGATTTTTTTTTCTTTTGTTGAAATACCCTTAACACGTTCCTGACAACATAAAATGGCAATAACTTTGCCTGTAGTCTCCATCGTATGTACCATGGCTTCCCCTGTAGTCTCTACATATGTTTGATAATATGTAGGGAAAAAACTAACACCGATAAAACCATAATTTCAATACAGTTTAAAAAAGTAAAACTTAAGAGAAAAAAATTACTCCTACCTCACATCCATCTGGTGTGAATTCTTTGCAAAAAGCTGCATTGAAAACAGCATCCAAACTGAACACACGATGCTGGAGGCCCATTGACTTAACACAGTGTCGAATGGTGTGGTCAGGAAAAGACCTTTTTATCGCATTTAATATCGTCTCTTTTGTGGTGTAAGGTAGGTTTCTCTAAAGGAAAATGGCTCATGTATCTCAAGATACGAGTTACTTCCCTTTCCATCAAACTGGTTTCTGTTGAGCCCTTTTATAAGTCTTTGTAAGACCCTCTCCAAACTGCCAGCAACCATTGAAATTTCGTTTGGAGAGCGATACCCCAAAGCAGTGGGAAAAGGTTAATATGTATTCACATGGGCGAATAGAAAATAATTTTGTTTTGAAAGCAAAAAGTGCTTCGGGTTGAAACTCAGGAAGGCATTTGAATGTTTTTGAAGGAAACAGACAAAAAAAAACACTGTTCTGTATGATAGACTCAGACGATGACTGTGAAAAGATAAATAATTTGCAGAACTACAGATCAGAACAAGGCTTGCTAAGTCTTGGCATGGTGGCTGGATTTGTGGATAGATCAAAGTTACACTTCTGGTGAAAACTTTGATAGATTTGTGAATTGTTAGATCCTGTAATAATTCAAAACTCATAGCCCCCAAAGCAAAACTGAAACTGCTGTATTATTAAGATATTCGCAATCATTCTTGCTGGAAGGGGACTGCATATGAACTGTTGAAGGTAGCTGTTAACGATCGTCTCTGATGTAATTCCAAAGAATAATGAAGTTCCTGAGCTGTGTATGGTCAGTAAACCTGAATATTGTCAAATGACTTTTGATACAATAATCATCCTCAGACCTGCCGACCAAATGAGTTAGATGGTACAAACATCTGCCAAGTTTGTCCTTGAGTGGTGGGGTGGGGGTTCATGTTGCTGTTAGAGATTGAGGAAGCATTTCGATGCTGCAATGAATACATTAGATTGGAATCAGCAAAACTACCAAACCATTATCTGTGTCACTGACAGCTGTATCTAGATGCATCCTATTATCGTGCAACACTGAGTTACACATACAGCTGTCTAAGGACAGTTTCACAATGTGTAAATTTGAGAAGAAAATTGGAGGGGGGGGGGTGTTTTGAGAAGTTGGCAATTTGGATAGGGTTGGGGGAAGGAACACCATGAGAGATTTAAAGAGGATTGCTTTCAGTCAACACAACTACAAGATTTTGTTCTGTAAACAGTTGTAAGTGCTTTAGCTGCTGCCACCCACAGCAAGGACTTCTGCAGGTTCCAGGGCCTTGCGTTTCAGTTTTTTTTTCCCCTTTGCGATTTTGTAATCTCTTCTCTGTGGACACCAAACTATTAAGGTTGGGACCGTGCATATATTATCAAAATGAAATAAAAATCAACACAACTTTGCAGCAAGTGACCTGCATTCATTTGATTCCTGCGAAAGCCCATTCGAGGAGGAAGGAGAGTAAGTTGTTTACCTGTCTTAGTGGTTTTAATTAATAAAAATATGTTTGTGTTAATTGCAACTAATACAGGTTACTTCAGCATTGGGAGTATTTCACCTAAAATGGAAAGCAAAACAATGCACGTAAGAAGGTCCTTTTGAATTTCAGAGGGGTCTTTTGTTGAGATGTGCCATCTGCCTGTACAACCTCTACATTAGTGACAGTATTGGCCTACAACAGCCAGGAGCTTTTTCCTTGTATATATGCCTCTGCTGTTAAGAATAAACGTAGTGGAAATTGTTTACTCTTCTGAGGATTTGTTCCATTTTAAAATATTAAAGTACAACCATAAAAAGAAGTATAGATTTTCTCACTATCCCCCGATCCATCTATTTTGTGCACACATACACACAGAAAGAAAGGAATATAAAGATTTGCATATGTATAAGTGCATGTATTTTAATTCAGAAATTGATACTACTTGCTGGTGCTCAACCACCAACAGTACAGCAGTCATCTTGTCTCTCAGCTAGGCAACAGGATAGCTGCTGCTTGCATCACCAGAGAGTGATATCCCCTATGATCTGAGAACACATCATTGTGATCAGTTCTCATCAGTTCATCCTTAGCTCTTGACTAAGACACATGTTACTTCTAAGCCTAGTGTTTTGGGAACTTCTAGTCTGCGCTTTTCTTCTGCTGTCAGCTAGACGCTGTCCACAACCTCCTCTTTCAGATCAGAAGCACGTGCAGCAATGGAAGATTACTGACTCCACCCCTTTAGTTAAACTGAGATCAGAGGCAGCAGACATTGCTCTGGCCAGAAGCATGTTTTGCAGTGGAGGGGAAAAGTGTATCCACTCGCAGCTACAGCTTGGATCTGAACTTAAGCCCTTGAATTTTCATGAGAATTATAGACTAAGCAATGGCCTCTCTACACCTGAGAGAATCATACTTTCTCCATGTCTCTTTCTTCTCCTTCCTGTTTGTGGCTCCTGGTGTCTTGGCACACAGTGACCCCATTGCAGGCTGAGCTTTTCCTCACCTCTTGCTGGCATGAGACCGAGCTTTCTTCTGGCGTAGCAGGTGTTGATGTCAGCTAACCGCAAGTCCAGCTGGACTTCCACAGGCCTACCAAGTAAACTGGAAGTCCTTTTGCTGGCATGCCACAGCCGCTGCACTTTGCTTGCTGGCGCCTTCCAGGTCAAACAGTCAAAGGTGTGCTGTTTCTTCTTATACAGACCAGAAGTCGGGGTAGTGCTGTTTGTGGTACCCACCTCCACCACAAGCTTGCAGTTTGTCCTGAGTGGTGGTTGCTTGTCTGTTGCACTCAAAAGCCCTGGAAGTGACGGACTCTGGGTAGGGGGTCCCTCTTGGTGTGTCACTGACACCTCTAACAAACGAGGACACCGCACACCTGTGGGGTCACTCCCACACTGCCCCAACCCCACCCCCCACCCCTTCCCTTTCCCGCCCACTGCTTTGTCTGTTCAGGCAATGAATCTTGGGAGTCTAGATGTTTGCCCTTGTATTCTATGTCGTGCTTGCTGGAGACGACTGTCTCTCACTGCTGGCCAGCTGAAATCATGTTTATTCCTTGGCCAGGACTCTGCGCTGCTTTCCCATGGTTATCACCTCTAACAAACGAGGACACTGCACACCTGTGGAGTCACTCCCACACTGCCCCAACCCCACCCCCCACCCCTTCGCATAGAAACCACTAGAGATACGAGTGCCTTGAGACTGCCTTGACATACGTACACGGAGTGAGAGGGGAGTGCCACCTTTGCAGCCTCCCAGTCCATGGCGCTGGCAAATACGCTGCAGGCAGCCTACTGGCGGACAGATGACCCCTGCTTAAGCTTTATAACCAGGACATCTGTTGGCAGGTGGATGGTGGCAGGTGGCATCCACAAGGTTCCGGCTGCCGTGTGCGCATCTCCTAACCCTGGTAAGCCTTTTTTAGGTACTTGGTTACCCGCCTCTTTTTTGAGCTACTCAGCACAAGTCGGGGTAGCATATGATGACATCAAAATTCAAATTTGTGTTCATTAAGTCATACTTGCCCCGATTGACAGGAGCCTCACCGAATCTCCCTGCTCATCTCTCACCGGGAAAAGACAAGGTGAGAGAGTGAGCATGCACGTGGTCAAACTGTGTCAGTGGACCCAGTGTGTGCAAAGGAGGCCTTGCCAGGGATGGTTATTTTATCTTGTTTATCTTGCAGTTAGGGTGCGCTAAATAGGAAATTTAGCACCTTCTGTCAGGGTAAGTACTGAACACAAATTTAGAGCAAAAATTTGGATTTGCTCGGACTGGTTCACAGACTGTCTTGGTTAGGGTTCCTGATCAAAAGTCATTTTGTACCCTATGTCAAATGTTTGACACCTAGGGATGCTTTTTCTCACACATTGCAATCTGGTGCAACTACCACACAGAAAAACAGACAAGCTGCTGACAGCTGTTCAGGGAGTGCTCAGCCATGAATGGACATCAACCGGGGAGATAATAATGGACTATGTATGACAGCAGCTGATGTCCACAACCCCCACAACCTGCTGAAGAGAGAACATTGAGAGATGAGGGCTTCCAGCAGACCTGTAGGCATCTTTAGAAGATCCCAAAACAGACAGTCTTCCTGGCAGATCCTCTGCCTGCCTTTCATGGAGTGGCGACATCCCTGGCCTTGGGATGGATATCAAGGACATCACCTAAGCTGTGGTCAGGAAGGCATCCCATACCTTCAGCTGGTTTTACCTGCAGTGCATGGAGAAGCAGCAGGAATTATCAAGACAGTTGGTCTTGCCCAATTTGTCGTCAGGAAATCATGCCCAGTATCTTTCCAACTTACTTTGATCCTTAGCTGTTTCTTTGTCCGGTAAATTTTTCTCGCACTTGTTTCTCAGTAACATCACTGATCTCTAGGCAGGTCAGTTGGAAGACAGCTGCAGCTGGAGTTTGTGTATTACCATCTACCCTTCACCTGTTCGGGACTCAGCAAGTATAGTCCATTTCTGATTTGAAAGATAGTTTTTTTAACAAGTAAAACTAGTTTTAGTTTTTGTAAAGTTAGAAATGGACTACACAGTCCCTCCCATCTTCCTTGAGCCAAGGATGAACTGAGGAAAATTGATCATGGTGAGCTGTTGTCCTTTGTTCTGATATCCATATGCTAAAGGGGGAAAAGCAGATGGATGATTCCAGTTCAAACAACAGTAGACAGCATTTAGAGAGTGTATGCTGTAGCAAGTAGAGTTTTCATTTTATTTTTAATGATTAATCTTGAAGTGTCAAGTGTAAAACAACTGTACTCCAAAGTTGCTGGTTGCAGAACCTGTCGCCACTGCACACAGGTGAGCAGAATGGTGAGCAGCCCCAGCAGGACCAAGAACCCAGGTTGAAGACTGTTGATGATGATGACGATGATGATCCAGAATCTCTGCTCAGTACGTATGATGGGGTGAAGATGACAACTTGTGGCAAAAGATTAACAGTAGCCTGTAAGAGAGGTTTCATAGCTAAGTGTTGCCATTTGTGGCCAAGATACTAACACCAGCCAGGAAAACAGGCTGTACAGAAAAGTGTTGCCATTTGTGACCAAGAGTGAAGCTGCTGAAGTGGGATTTTTGGTGGTGGTGGTGGTGTAGAAATCATTCGTAGTGCTCATCTGTTTTCGTTGGAATGGTAGGAATGGTATATGCTTCCGAGTTCAGCTGCTGCTTCCAGCACCTAAATGGTACTATGCTATTCCTTGTAAGCTTGACTGAACTGTCATTGCTGTTGTGAAAAGGTTGCTCTGTACTAAGTTTTACAAGCTAAAGCAACGAATTTTTTTTTTTTTTACTTCTTTGCAGGTCTTTCTTGAGCTTATTTGTAAATTATTCCCAATCTTCCTAAGTCCTGCTCAGCCCTGACTAGTTCATTTGATTGGTTCCATGCATTTAGGAATTCTACATCTCTGTATCTAAACATGCTAACACTGATGCATTAAAATCTTTTTTGTGTTTTAAACATATTTCACTGGGCTTGTAATATCATTAAAGTAGATTTCATTGAAATAGGGACAAAATATGCTGTAGAACACATTCTCTTCACTGAACTGGAGGATGCAGAACGAAAATCTAGTCTGTTTACGCTTTTCAGTTACTTTTAGTTTTGCAGCAGCCCAGATCTAGAGAGAGCCCTCTGCACTAAATGTTGCTTTTCAGTTTCTTTAGGGTGTTGACTGGCTCATTAAGTATTTAATTATCTCTTTTCAAAGCCAGTGTGTTGAATCCACCTGGTGAACTGCTTGGTAACAAGGAATGGCCTAACAAACAAATGACAGAATAAGGTGATCTGCACTTCCTGCTTAGGCCTAACTGAAACTCATGCATGTATGAAGTGACAAGTTTACAAGTGAAAGGTGCTTGACAATTATGGCATGGTCGCTACTGAAAGAAAATGAGGTCGGGATCCAAAACTGTCCAGCGGTCGTTGTCAGCAAATGGCTGTTCATGCAAGGGTCTTTATGTTGAAAAACATTTGGTGCCAGAGTAAAGTACCCCTGCTGCACAGGTGGTCACTGGTATTAAGGGTAAGGTGTTGGCAGGCTTTACAGAAGCTAACAATTATGGGAACCAAATTCAGGAAACTGAAAGTGCTAAGGAAAAATTCTTTTATCTTTGACTTGATTTGATTGAAGAAAGGTGTAAGTTTATGGATTTTAGGGGATCTTTTAGTCCCACCTTTCAGTTTACCAATAGTTCTACACACACACACACACGCAAAACAAAACAGCACTGAAGAGACTGCCTTGGTGGTCTAGTGGTTAAGGGGTCCACTTCTGAGGTGGGAGGTTGGTGGTTCACACCCCAGCCAAGTCATACCTAAGACTTCAAAATTGCCAATCTAGTAGCTGACCCGTCATGCCTGGCGCTATAGGGAACAGTACTAGGAGTGGTTGGCCTGGTGTCAGTATAACGTGACTGGGTGGGACCGAAGTCCATGTGTTAGTAGTGTCATGTGTGGCAGCACGTTAATTTTAAGCAACACTGTCCTGATATGCACCTCGTTTGTGGTGGAACCTTTAGCACCAACCAACCAACCAGCATTGCAGAAGCAGTTTTTATAGAAAGGTTTTAAAGTTGAATTCTTTCTAAAACATTTTTTATTCATGTTTGTCTCTGTAGTAATTCGATTGTGAAAAAAAGTTATTTCTGCACATCATTGACTGCATTGCAAGCATGTCTGTCCTTCATTACTACCATTGTCCAGTTAAAACTCTTGTATGTGGAAGGTGTTACAAAAATGTTGCATTTGCATGCACACAGTAGAATGTTGTTTTAAGTCGCCTAGGGATGGTTAAGAGATTTTTTTCCCCCCTTGCAGACCGACTGCCAGATGACATCAGCCTTCTGCAGGACATCATGCAGCAATGCCAGGGATGTATCCTGTTGCTGATGTTGAAGCAGCATTTGAAGGATATGTATGGCCTAACTGATGGGTATGTCCTTCAACAAGATCTGGTCTAATGTTGCCTAATATTTATCTGTAGGGGGTACCTTTGTATATGGGAAAACCTCCATATTTTTCCCTTTAATGGTCTATAGAGTATGTAGAGATATTCCCACCCAGTAGACATCCAGACATCTACTCAACTCATTGGTGGAATTTGCACTAAGAGTTAGAACAAGGTCTCCAAGTTGCTTCTTATCCAAAGGATGTCCTTCATGACTTCTTATAGCAAATACAGTGGCGTTTCTTTTTCAGCAAAATTCATCGGTATTCACCAACAGAGGCAGCAAAGGTGTTTGACAAGCCCTTGAACAGGAAAAATCAAATGCGCTTCCATCCACAGCACACGATAGACTTACTTCGCTCTGTCTATGATACAGATCCAGAAGAAGATGAGAAAAGACAGAAGTTAATTGATGAGTACCTTGAGGTAAGTGAGCATGCTGCTGCTTTCTTTGTAGCCAGAACAGATTTTGCCGAATGCAGTTGGAACTAATTTGTGCTGACCGATACTTTCTGTATTTAAATTACCAGATATCTTTGCAACAGTCATTGTGTATTTATCTGTGTGAACACGTGGGTTGCATGTAAATATTTCCCCACCCCATCCCCTGCCTTATTTTATTGATTGGGCATAGGCAGCATATTCTCATGCATACCAAAGTATCAGCATTTGGTAGTATTCGGAAGCTGAGATGTTGCAACATTTTGTCAAGCTCAGTCCAGCATGGGACCTGATTGTGAAACAGAACAAACTGAAACCCTTACTGACCTTAGTGTTGTCTGATCTGCACTGAGTGATGAATTATCTAATTTCTGTTTCCTGCATTTTACACATTTTTTTCTGTGTTTAAATCAAGTGTTGGAAAAACTTTAGGAACTTATTGATCAAATCTGTTCATTTATTCTATGATTCTATGCCTCTTTTTAAAGGTGCACATAAAATATATGCATAAACTTAGTATCACGACTATGTAAGCCAGAACCGATTCACTATTTTACATACTAATATCTTCAAGAACTTTCAGTGCCTTCTACAGAAAAATGGGCAAATTTGTCATCATCTCATTCCTAGTGCAAAGTAGTATACAACAACAATAAATTTAGAAGGATAAATGTAAATTTAGACACAACACTCAACACAGGTGAATTTGCATGATTTCAGCAAACATCAGATGTCTTTGTCATGTGACGTAGTATGAGAAAGCTTTGAGCATCATCCACTTGACGCTGACAGGGCACAGTGTTAGCTGTTTTCTTGTCAACATATTTTCTACTGTCTCTATTGCTGCTGGACACCAGTGCCACTCTTCCTCCCCAACTGGTGTTGATGGCTGAAAAAAAATACATGTAGCTTAACTCTTTGGATCCGAAGGGTTAAATCCAATGTAGTAACCCCAGGGGGCGACACAGATTTACACTTTTTAAAAACAAATACTAGTTGAAAACTACCAAACGCATCATAATATATTTTACATATTTAGAAAGATCTATTCTTCCACATCGCACTGGAAACACTACTTTTAGTTAAAAGTATTAAATTGTACTTACTATTTGGTGCCAAATATAGTCATTTTTTGCACACACAAAAAATTGGTACAAAAGAAGGTTTCACTGCTTGTACACTTCCCACAGGTAAATAAATCCAGTAATCAGGAGTATTCCACTTTGAATCTGTTTGTGAATGGTTCCACTGTGAAATAAAACACAATTGCACCCTTGAAGTTCACAAACTTTTCGCATATTGAGGTGTTTTTAGTGTCGGCATCTTCAGTATGATCGCGGTTATTTGTTTAGACACCCCCTCCCTCTGCTTCCTTATCTTGTCTCTGGCTTCCACTCTCCTCTTCCAAATCAGTGTCCCGAGACTCTTGACTCTGACTGTCTTCCAACAAAACTTTCGTGACTGTTGTTACTGGTATCGCTTTCATTTAGCTCTTCCAAAACGCTAAGGGCCGCGGAGAGACGCAAGGTCCTCTTCCCGCGTGTAGCCATTTTGAATAACGGAAGCAGACCTGGGCAGCCCCCACTACACTTAAATCTCGTTTGGCAAGCCCAAACTTTTCCAAAACTCATTTAGACAGTGCAGGGGAAACAGGCGATGATAGAGGTTTACAATGATATAAAGTTTACCTCCCTTACACCGTTAAATGCTGCGCTGCAAATGTTTAAATCCGTTGATAGTATACAAGCAACGCGGGCTGAAGGGTATGATAGGGCGTTGATTGTATACTATCAACGTCGGGTCCAAAGAGTTAAGCATTTCAATCACATCTTGAACATCCTTGAAACTCCACATGCATGGTGGCACCAAGATAGATACTTGAGCTGCAATGAAAACTCATTGATAATATCAAGCAGCTGTTTTGATGGAAACATTCATGGATATCCCAGTCATCACACAGATCCAGTGGATTCACTCTGTCCCAAAATAGCCAACTAAAAATTTTCCTTTTTGTTTCAACTATGATGGCCTTTGGCCTGCATTTGTATGATCCCCAAAAGCACTTTGAGAGATGCAAGAAATCAGAGGAAAACTGTGATTTTCAGTATGTTTGCTTGGAAACAAGCGTGCAGTATGAATCCTTTGAAATTGCCAGATTCCGAAGCTGTGGTGAAAACGGTGTGTGACTTTCAGTGCATTTGCCTGGAAGCAAGTGTATCATCCATGAGAGATAGCATCCATTAGCGTTCATAACTGGTCTTCTGGTTGTAAAACCAGTCATAAATCTTATTTGCCCTGTGTATATTACATGCATGTTAACATATGAATAGGAGATGCAAATGCTAGCCACTCTAGAACTCACAATAAATTCCAGAAACCAATCAACATACAGAACACCAGGTCACCAGTCAGACGCGAGGTAACAGAATCAGTTATCTCCATTACTGTAGGCCTTGTATAACTTTGTTAGTATATAGCATAAGCGCTGTTGCTGAACTTTTCTCAAGGTGAAAGTTGTTTCTGTTTGCTCTCACTTGTTCTCGTGGTAATCACGTTAGTTTTAGAGCATTTTGTTATTGGGATGTGAAAATGACATTGTTATATCCGATTTCTCGTTATGTCCACTTTCTGGATCTGCCAAGTTCCTTTCTTTCGGCCCTTTCTTTGCTACGTGTTTGGGTACGGTAAGCTCCCTTGGTTGCGTGCGTCTACATGCGGTTATGTTGGGCGCTGCCAGTACCTCTTGATAATTATTTACTAAGAAAAGAATGTTAGTAGGGAGGTCAAAATGGTTTCGTGATATCCAATGTCTCGTGATATGAATTCTTGTTACAGATGGGTTCCACTGTAGTACATAAGTATTACATGTACTCATTTGCTATAAAATAGTTTCTAGTGTTCAAAACAAAATCCTAGTGGATGTTGGGATTCACCTGCAGTCTTATAGATAGCTATGTTGTGTGTCGGGGGGACAACACAGTTAACCAGCATACCAAGGGCTTCATCATTTGCCATCTTCAAACACAGTGAACGCAAGATGAAGAGTGCTGTTCAGAGAGAAGTCTAAATCCTAGCTGCAAAGGTTAAGGAAATATTTACTGATTAAAATGTTCAGTGGGCCATATAGAATTGGAAGTATGCAAGCATGCATGCATAAACAAATGAAATCTATCCTTATATGACTTGTATCTTCTGTCATATATTGGTACAGCTCTACCATCTTACGGATGAAAAGCCATCTTTCGAAAACTTCTCCAGATGGAACTTCATTCTCCTCACTACCCTTCCACCCCCACCTCCCCCCCAAAAGTAACTGATTAGTTGTTGAGGCACTGTGTGCCTGGGAGAATGTTGGAAATGATTATTTCATCTAATTTTTACATGCACACTTAACAGAATTTCCAGCTTTTCCACATCGAGCGGAATTTGTTACGCATGTATTGTATTCTGCTGTTATAGTCAGTGCCAAAAATATTCAGCTTTAAAAAAAGTGTCGCCTGCTTCTGGGACATGTTTTAGATATGTATAGAAGCTAGTTTTTGTGAGAGACATGATTCAGAACAGTTTTTCGATGCATTCTCGTGGTGACCAGTTACCCATGTGTATTTGGTGGATGTGCAGTTTTGGACTTGCATGTGAGAAGCATCCTAGCTCAGTTGTCTTTATTTTCACTTTTGACACTTTTAGGACGAAGTTTAACATAACCAATCACAACAAGTTTGTTTATGGTCATGCCAGAACACAACCAATCAGAACTGAGTTTCCAAAGCCTTTGCATATCTCAAAAATGGCATTGAAAGAATTAGGAAGTAGTTATGGTGAACCTTCTTTGATGATAACAAAGAGACCCGATCAGAAATATCATAAAGATTACAGCCAGAGGTAGTCAGTGATGAAGAAATCAGAAGTCAGCATGCATCAGGTGCAATGCACTTTGTGCCATATGAACTTAAGTATGGCACATTGGGATAACAATGAAAGGCATTTGTAATCTTAACGACACAAATAGATCGTGAATTTGTTGAACCCATCAGTTAGCACTTTCTTAGCTGCAGAACAAATATATCTCGAGTAATATAAGCAGTGAAATATAGCCATTTGCGATGTATTCCACTCAACTTATATCAAAATTTCAAACATTCCTCTTGCTTAACCTAGAGGGTTGGCAATGTCTGCAGGCACATGCCATATTATTTGACTTGTTGCTTTTTCCACTTTCAGTTCCGAGACTTAATGATGAGCATCGACCCCACAGATGAAGATGACAGTGGTGATGAGCGCAGTACTGGTCGGGCCACCCCTGCCCATAGTGGTCACAGATCACCTGCCGCTGATACTGAATTAGGTGAAGGAGATACTGTTGACGGCATTCAGATCGCTGAAAGACCGTCCAGTGATGGAGATCTTGTGGTGAGAATTTATGTATTTCTGCAGGTTCCTTTTTGATTTTCGTGAAAATGCTAAATACCAATGCTATATTTCTTATGGCATACTTTACATTTGAGCTACTTTTGTGTGGTTCCTGAAAGTGGTAGATTGGTGAAGGAACTTGGTAGTGATCAAATGCAGCATTCATCATGTGATGAGGAAGGTAATCATTTCGGCCAATGGCCACTGGAAGTTTCATTTTCTAGTGTGGCAGAGGCAGGATGACTGTGCCGCTCCTCATGGGCACCTGCTATAGAACTGAAGAATTTCATTTGTGACGAGTCCAGTTAAATTTAATCCATTATATGGATGTGATGCAACATTTTCAAAGTATGTGACTTTTTTTTCTTGAGGTCATTTTTTGCATCCTTTTGGGATGGGATGGGAAAAAAAGTCTGATAAGTCATGAGAGCACATACTTTTGTGTTGATGGATGCTGATCTGATGGTATTTTTTGCATTTGTCTTTCAGGAGAAGACCACAGTCTTCACACCAAGGACTCCCAAATTGTACAGTGAAAAGAAACGTCGCAACTACCATCACTCCACTTCAAACCGCATACCCAAGATGAGCATCATTTCTTCAACAATGCCTTCCAGCAAAAACCTTTCTGTGAAGAAAAAAAGAAAACGAAGAAAACGGACTGATGAAAGTGGTGACGAGGACAGTGATGATGACCCAGACTTTGTGTTGTAAAGTGTTGTTTCTTATTCTGTATTGTTGCAGTTCTTGTTGTTTTCTCTATGTACATAAGATATACAGTTCTTTTGTTTATTTCTGCAGAAGTGCATTTGACTCGGTAACTCTGGCAGATGGAGATGTCTATTTTATTGTGTCTGAAAAGAGAGTGAGAGTGCAAGTTCATTTTCATTCCTTGTTAATGTTCTTGTGTTTTTTAAATTCATCTTCATCTCTCTCATTTTAAAGTCAGCCAAGTGTTCTGTGAGAGTAAGTGAGAGGCAAAAAGAGTAAGATATGTTAGTAAATACCCTGGGAAGAAACAAAACTCTGTGTATATGCAGGTGTATTATGTGTATTTATTACTGAAGTTTTATATTTTTGAAATTGTAGATTATGGTCCATGCAGAGACATTCTCATCCATGAACCACAGTCCATGTTCATTGTTTCCATCCTCTCTACAGCCAAGGGGGAAAAAAGAATGAAAAACAACAAATTAAAAAAAAGTTAATTTACTCAGTCTTCTGTGCTTGTACTAGTCTCCCTAAACCTGGAAACTTAGAGCCTTATCAAATATGGAAAAAATGATTTTAAGCAAGAATGAAAGACCAGAAAAGAAGAATTTAAAACAAGGGAACTGGACCAAGCTAAGACATGACAAAGACACAGACGAAGACAATCTACATGTTTTGGGGCGCTACCCCTTCATCAGGACGACAAAAACGATGAAAAAACGAAACCAGAAGAAAAAGACTTAGCTTCAGTAGATATGGCGCGTGGGCTGGACAGCAGGAAAATGACTAAGGGACAGTGAGTAAGAAGGGTTAAAAAGAGGGGCAGCCAATCGCCAGGTGGGTAGGAAAGGGTGGGGGTGGAGAGAGAAGCGCGGGTAAGGGGGTGTCAGTGTGGGAGAGAAGGTGAGAGAAAAAACGTAAGAGGAGGGGTAAGGGGGGTAAGAAAAGGAGGGAGGTGGAGGGTCGGTGTTTAGAGTGGGACAGAGGGTGCATATGATAGCGTAGATGATGTTGCTGTTAGTGCAGGTGACAAAAGTGGTGTTCGGGTAGGGGCAAGTGTGGCAACGGGGGGCATTGCATGGGGTGGAGCCGCAGGATGGGGGGAAGATGGTGGTGGCTTTCAGTTTAGAAGGTCTCGCAGGTTCTTATCCCTGCGAGATGCTAGGAGGGGGTTTTGTTTGAAGAGGTGGGGTTCAGATTTAGGCAGAAAAGAAGCATATATTGCAACCATTTCTTATAACTTGACCATCGGCTGCATGGTGCCCAGACCAACTTTCCGTCACTGTGTGGAGACAATCTTGCACTTGTTTACCAGCTGTCCATGAACTTGCAAAATGAAAAATGTCCACACTATCCCTACAAAATCACTGAACACCTGTCCATTGAATGTGCCAATTCTGAAGTTGGCATTTTTCTTAACAAAAGTTCTTATCACTGGTCAGCACATGCAGAACAATACTAGAAATTTCACTCATTGCTACAACATGGAAACAAAATTCCGAAAGTTTACAGGTAAATAAGTTTACATTATTTTCTGGAAAATGATTTGCAAGTTAAGATCCGCCCACCTGACAAAGGCATCTGTCGGTAGATGGAGAAATGGAGCATTTAATCCTGTGTGCTACCAATTGGTACAGAAATGGGGCATATGATTAGCGTGTATTAACCCTGTTCATCAGTACTTTTCGCTGTGCTTAAGACTGCATAACGTCCAGAGAACTGAGATTCACCTTTACAGTGAGACCCGTGGAACCACTGGGAATATTTGCTCCTTTCTCTTCCTATAAAAAAATAACATTAAAAACGGAACTGAGCCAATGACACACCAAAAAAAACCCCAAGCACTTTGCTGGTGAAGGGGAGAGAAGTAGTCAACCTGCAGTAAAACCCCTGGGACAGGGCAGACTCGTTAAAAAAAAGTGGCTACCAAGGGAAGTCCTGCGTACAGCCAATCAGAAAAGAAACGTAAAAAGAGAGAGAGGGATAGATGAACAGATGATTAAAAGAAGAGGAAAGTAGGTGGTTACACATTTAAGCACAAGAATACCTTTTGCAGACTCCTTGACTGGTAGTGTTATAACCATAGAAGTGCACCCCTTCAAGTCAATACTCATATACTGGCATGTTGAGCAGGCTGGATGGTTCTCAAACGATGCACTGACCAGTTTACTGAGCTGCAAACTCAGTTTAATGTCTGGGGAGGGGTGAATGGACCCAGCACTTTCTCCAGGATACAATCTTTTATCCTGGATTCGTATCCGAAACCTGTACACGCAACTTCGATGCTCTACCTCTGAACTACCCAAGTATGGGGCTCCAAGAGTCAGTTATCGAATGAATTCTATAGTTATAGAATGCTTTATAAATAGAATTCTTTAGTTATTGAATGAATTCTATAGTTTTAAAACAAGGGAACTGGACCAAGCTAAGACATGACAAAGACAAAGACAATCTACATGTTTCGGTGCACTACCCCTTCATCAGGACGACACAAAAACTAAACCAGAAGAAAAAGACTTGGCTTCAGTAGATGCAGGTGAAGTGGCGCTTGATGACAAAAGTGGTGTTGGTGTTCAAGTAGGAGCAAGTGTGGCAATGGGGGACATTGCATGGGGTGGAGCCGCAGGATGGGGCGAGGGTGGTGGTGGCTTTGAGTTAAGAATGTACTAGAAGGTCTCGCAGGTTCTTATCCCTGCGAGATGCTAGGAGAGGGTTTTGTTTGAAGAGGTGGGATTCAGATTTAGACAGTATGTGCCAGTTAGGAGGATTCTACGTACTGGAAGGTTGTGAGGGTGATGGGTCAAGACGGCGATCGGCCGAGGTTCCATGTGTCTGGAATGGTGGGAGGGTTGGAGTGTGAGTGCACGTGGTGTTGCAGCAGCTTTCAGTTTAGCAGTGTGTAGAAAGTTGGGAGGATAGTTGCGGGTGAGGAAAAAGTCTACCATTCTATCGGATTTTTCAAGGAAGTCTGTATCATTGGAGCAGAATCTGCGGAGTCTTAGGAACTGCGAGTAGGGCATGCTGTGCAGGGTGGAGGGTGGGTGAGATGAGTGGAAATCTAGGTAGGAGTGTGAGTCTGTAGGCTTGTAATGGATGGTGGTTGCTAGGTGGCCGTTCTGCAAGGTTATGTTTTGATGTCGAGGAATGTAACAGAGGTGCATGAAATGGTGTAGGTGTATGGACGGGAGGGGTGGAAGTGTTGGATGTACTGCAGTAACTGTGGCTCAGGGAGGGAAGTGGCGCCGAGACCGTCGTCGATGTAGCATCTGTATAGCTCTGGGGTGGGGCCCGTGTAGCGGATGTTGTATTCGAGCCAACCCATGAAGAGGCAAGCATAAGTAGGGCCCATTTTGGTTCCCATCGCCACTCCGGTAATTTGGTGGAAACACTGGCCGTCAAACTCGAAAGTGTTGAGTTTGAGGAGCAACTCCGCCAACCTAATCAGAGTGTGTGTAGGAGGGTGGGGGTCGCTGCATAAGTGGAGGAAGAAAGTGCAGTGAAGCCATCAGCGTGGGGTATGGATGTGTATAGGGAAGTGACGTCAAAGGCGAAGAGGAGTGTTGGTGTGAAAGTGTTGGAGGAATTGAAATGGACCAGGAATGTGAGAGTGTCTTTGATGTAGGTGGGGAGCGACTGTACGATGGGCTGAAGTATAGTATCTAAATAATGGGAAATGTTTTCTGCGGGAGAGTTTGAAAAAAAGGGCAGAAAATACAGTCTTACGTACAATATGTTAAAAAATTTTAGGGTCACCACTGAAAACCTTGCAGTTTCCTGAAAGATCTTTGCTGCATAAAAAAGCGCAGAATAACTGTAGCCAATCAAAATACAGTATCACGTAAAATATGCTAATCTCGTAGGGTCACCACTGAAAACCTTGCAGTTTCTTGGAACCTATCCCCTACTCCTAGCCCCCACCCTAACCCCACCCCTTCCCCTAAATCCCCCTCCTCCTGGAATATCCCCCTCTCCCTCCCTTCCCCCCGCCCCTGGAAAGACCTTCGAAATATAGCTCGCCATTTGATTGGCTCCGCTTGTTACACATCCTAAATAGAGCTCGTCATTTGATTGGTTCCAGTAGTTCTGCGCTTTTACATGGTGGGCATCGCGTCAAAGGCACTAAGATATCGTCAAGTAAGTTTCCACTACTGTTAAAAATAACTTCACCGTTCTCACCAGGGACCGAGGTGTTGAGAATGAAAAAGCACTGAAACACGGAAACCAATCAACGCCAAGATTTTATAATCGCAAGCCCTTAAGGGCTTCCTACACTTGCAATGTTCTCTGCAATGTTTACCATATATGGAAGTTGCAACGTTGAGCGAAAATGTTTCAGGGAGGCCTCTCAACATTTTAGGGGATCACACGCCGCGGTATTTTCCAGCAGGGGCTCAAAATGTTGCAGCGTGTCAGCCAATCAGAAACAAGCCTGCTATTTAGTGCGGTGTGGTCAAGCGCTGGTCGTGATCATGTTAGGCCTTCGATTGATAGTCATCTGGTCAGAAAAAACGATTTTCCAATTAATTGATCTCTTGCAGCACCATCCCAGCATATACAAAAACACATCCCCTGACTATTCAAACAGAGATTTAGTACGGGAAGTTTACCCGTCGATTGCGAGACGGCTGGGTCACGAAACTGTCGTGCGACATTCGCAAGAAGCGTCTGCTTTCGGTGGAGTCGTGTGCTGATATTCTTGTAGAAGACACGTACGCGTATGCTCCCAACTGGTTTCGACGAGCAATGCACTGTGGAACCCACATTCGTCTTTTCCATTTTGTTTTCTCAGACTGCTGGGCGAAAATAAATGCAGTCGCAGAAGCTGCAGCGGTCAGAATAAATTGTTCGTGATCATCCATAGTGTTACTATTGTCAGCCCCTAGAGCGAACACGTGATGATCATGTGACGATCTGGCTGGTAAAATGTTGCAGGTGTCATGCGCCCGTGTACGGAGAATGCTCGGAAAATGTTTTCGCTCAACGTTGAGAGCATTGCAAGTGTAGGAAGCCCTTTAGCCATTGAGCTCAGTGGCCCTATCCCCCTATTCTACTCTCTCACCCTAACAACCTATCCTACTTCCTTACTCCCCACAGCCTCCCGGGACCCCTCCGCACACTGAAACCATCCGGAGTTAGACCTCGGGATTTGATTGGTGTCGGCGTTTCAGAGCTTTTTCCTGGTGGTTGTCAATGACATCTAGGTGATCCCTGTTGGAGTCTCTGGCTACATCACAAGCTTTCCATTAAAAAAAAATCAGGGGAATGTAGTAGTAGATAATTTCCTCATAACATATCTTTCATTTAAACCAATAATTGTAATAGGTTATAAAAACGTCAAGAAGAATTTATCTACAGATATATTGTCTCTCCGTTGAGACTTTTATATCCACCGCGTTGCCATGTGACGCTTTGCAGCAGGCAAATGAGGGTCAGTCTGCTGGCGAAGGTCCATCGAGAAAGCATTTGTTTACATCTGATGTAAGGAGTAGAAATTGGTAGGATAAATACCTTACAAAGGACGGCCATATTGAAGATTTTCTATTATGAACGAGAAAAAGTTTAGAGGGGCGCCATTCGGCGTTCAAAGTGCAAGGTAAGTTAATATAGAACTTGAAGTAACGTAAAATACAGCCTAAGCAAATTAATACTTATAATTCTAAGATCTAGCAATTTTAACTTAGATGATGTTAAAATTTGAACAGTTTAAGACTGAAATACCTGAATGGCATTTTTACGGACATGTTATAATAAACACGAAGATAAGATAGTGCCGTGCCGTCGTGGGGAAAAAAGGCGGGGAACTGCTGCGGGGCGTGGGGGGACAGTTTCGATTTGTAATATGTCAGTGTGTGAACGCAAGAGAAATATTTTATGAAATGAGAAGTAGTACATGTTGCACAACTTATGGGTATGTTAAACACATTCATATAGTAATGTTTTCTTCAAAACCCTGCATACAGGGTGCAGCAGACGATTGCAATCGGATTTATCTTTTTTAAAATCCCAGACCCTGGCAGTAGCTGTAGGTTAAGAGGCCCTTGAGTGATTATATGCTGTGTTAAGTCTTTTCCAATGATGACAGCATTAGTGGAATGGCCTTATACTGAACGACTTATATTGAAGCTCAAAGATTACTTGACGGCTCAAGCCACTCTAGAAAACTGTAAATAGAGTAAATCCACTTTCCCAGTATTGCTGATAAGGGGATCCACTGGAAAGTCAGTAGCGTTCATATCACGATCGACAAAAAAGCAGACTTAGATGTCTGTCCCTTTTAGAGACGTAATAAAACTATAATTCAGAAGTGAGCAACATATTCATTTGGTAACTGCTACTTTGCCAGTAAAAGTATATCCACTCACAACGATGCTTCATATTCTACAATTAAAAATAATGTGAACATTTTTAGTTACTGAAACAATTTAATTATGCATAGTTTAATTATACGTATGAAAAATTGTGTTGCTCTCATAGTGCATATTATTTGATCAACACAAGGGGATAAGTGAAACTAGAACATGGGAGAAGGCCTAAAAGTCACTATGCATCAAGGTGGTGGTGGGTGATTGTACAACTTGCATCCATTAAGCCCTCACAAGCTATTTCATGTACATCAAAGTCAGCACATACCTTTGTTGTGTTACAAATACATTTTGATTCCATACTGTCTATAGATTTGGAGACTTGCTGTAGCAATCTCACAAACTAGTTTTTTCTTAAGTAGGAAAGGAAGAATGTTAAAACATTAAATGGATTTTTATCTGAGATTTTTTTAATGCCCCCCCCCCCCAAAGGTTTGATGTCTCGGGCGTACATCCCAAAAGCAAAGTACCTGGGACTTTCACAGAGGTTCCATATGACAAGAAGGCAATGAGCAATCTGGTGAGAAGATTATTTTCTGAATAATTCCAAAGGAAGCAGATATAAGATATCCATTCATTGACAGATCAAAGAAAATTAAGCAGATCTGACCTAAACACATTATGTTTTTCTTGACTGACTGAATGATCAGCCCACATGATGTGACAGAACTGGATCTTATCACAGATGTGTGCGTGTGTGCATGCGTGCATGTCCGCGTGTGTGTTGGTGTGTATGTATAAATATATATAGAGAGTAATGTGTAGATAAAACAGAGTGCATGGTGTAGAGAGAAGAAAGGTAACTTAACATAGTTCTGTACAATCCAGTGCCGCAGACTGGGTCCAGGTATGTACGAAATCAGCGAAAACGGCTTCCATCCGAAGGCATTGGAGGTACGAAATAGTGGACCGGGCTGGGCACGTCAGTATGAAGTTGAGCGTATAGCAGCCATGCCTCATCTTCTTTTTAAAGACCAGTGGCTAGAACGACACACGCTGGTGAGTGGGCATGAGTATGTGAGCTCATGTGCTCTTAAGGATGCGTGTGCACTGACAACCATATAGTTGTAAAAATCCAAAGAATTTTTCTGACACTGTGTACGATTATAGATACTGCATATTACTAACCATGTCATATCAGCAGCTTGTATGTATGTGTATTAATGCAGTACTTTAGATTTCTGGATATGTTTGGACAGTGAGTAAAATCACTTTTTGTGTCCCTCTTCACCCCCACCCCACCCCCCAAAAAGTGCAGCATCTTCTAAAAAGGTAATTAATTTGCCATATAAACCATTCTGCATTTCTCGGAAGATTATTTAACATATTCAGCATTGTGGTTTATGTGATAAAGTAGAGATATAGATGAGATACATAAAGAGAGATTAGGCTGTGGTATTTTCTGTACTATACTCATTATGCATACAGTAATGTCCGATTTAAACAGAAAGATGCAATTAATACTGCTTTTCACAGAGCCAAAAACTGGGTCCTGGGTCCTACGACATAAAGGATTTTCTTCAGCTGTTGTCAGAGAAACCAGGCAGTACACAGGGCATATGTGATGCTCTTTCAAGCCGCTTTCCATCACAAGTCACAGTATGTGTTTTTATTGCTTATCAGGGTAGTACCAACTATTCTGCAATGGTCTGGATAGTTCATTGATCAGAGCATCAGAACTGTGTGTCAAAGGTTGCAGGTTCAAATGCAGGAGTGGCTAAGATTCCATCCTTGAGTTAAACATTGTGCAGACTCCATGGCCATGCCCCACACATTAACTCACCTCCGATGTGACTTAAGTGGTATAGAGGTAAAAACTTGCCTTATGCCGATGTGGTGGAAAGGGTTTTACAGCAGCTTTTGAAAGGCCTCAGTATAAGCCAGTTCGATGGATTGGGAAGTAACTTGTATTTTTAGAACCATGAACCTTTTTTTTTAAAGAGCTATCTCCCTTAGACCACAAAAGGGATGATGTTATCTGGCAAAAGTGTAGGACAATAGCGCTCAACATGTAAAGACATTCACTTGAATACCTTTTTCAGCCTTTTACACAGAATTATCACCAGATTGATTTCAGGTAGGACATATTTTATTCTTCTTAAATTTTTCTTGAAGACTGATTTGGAATTACGTTTATATCATTGATACTTTTTTTTACAAATTTTTTACGATACATAGAGACCACAGGGGAAGTCATGGTCTTCTTATATGCAGCAAAACAACATAGGTGCATACGGTGCATACACTGACTACATCTAACACCAAATAGTAAGTACTATTTAACATTTTTTTCATAAAATTCTATAATTATTTTGCTATTCAAAAGTTGATCTTTCAAAATATGTAAACAGATTACTGCATGCTTGGTAGTTTACAAGCATCATTTAATTCAAACATGACGAAATCTATGTGTACCCAAGCAACTGCAACAGTTGTCAATATAGATCAGTTAAAATGAGTTAAAATTCCCACTCTGTACTGGCCATCTTAACGCAGTTTTCAGTCTACTGGCTGTTTGAGTGCATAGCTAAACACAGGACCCCATCCTCTGTAGAGTAAAATCAAAGAGAGATGGAAACACTTTTCCTCCAAAATAACCAACCAAATACCAACTATTCTTGTGCCTATTTAGAAAGGGTTTCCCATTTTCTGTATTTAAATTCAGAAGAGAGAGAGAAAATAGGATAATCTCCAAACAGTTTCCTTGTCTGGGTTTCTTCTTCAGACAAGAATCACCTTAGAAAAAAACACACAAACAAAACCCACAAAACAAGCTCTTCATATTAGGAAATGACCCATAAAAGATAAGTCTTCCTGAGATCAGCTGGTTATGTGATAATAAATAATGTTGCTAGTTTTGAAATCTGTTTAGGTCACTTGCCAACAATTGGGAATCTACCCTAGGTAAATGAAAATTTGGAATGAAACCAACACTAGTTCATTATTGGGAAGCATTCTAAAGAGTTGCAGATTCTGCGATAACTGAGTTTGCTGTTGCAGAATGCCACTCCTGGACCAGGCACTTATGGGAAGGGTGGCATTCCTCATGCTCTTCTTGAAGAGAGAGCACATCGTTCTGCCAGCACAAAGGGAATGCTTGAGTCTAGTTCCACTTCTCACGCCATTACCACTTTGGTTAGTTCCTCAGGAATGATCAATTTTGTAAAATCTAGGAGTGGTCTGTTTAGATATTTGTACTTGACATCTCCTTCCCATGCATTTTAAATGCTAGCAGGACCTGTTCTGAAACTTACGGACACTTTGATGAAGACAGAAATGTCCACATAGTTCATTGCTGGAAGCGATTGGTTTGTTTATTGTTTAGCATCAAGGCAGCATTAAAGGTTATCTCATGACTGGAGCACAAGAGGAGAGAGTGATGAAGAATGCTGCTAAAACAAAAGGTGGGGGAGGAAGCTGCAATACCTGGGAAAAACAAGAGGCATGACACTTTGTGGGAAATAGATTTCCCAAGAGTAATGCTCAGCCCAGAAGAAGATTTTCACTTAAGTTTGAAACACTCCATTTAGGTTCATGATCACACAAACAACTGATTTTTTTTCTGTCTTACAGAACGTCGTGTTTTGAATTTTCAGCATTTTTTCCCCATTGCAGGGCTGCTCTTTAGGACCAGGTACATACCAGCATAAGAACTACATTGATGAGTTTTTGAATAAAGTTGTCAGCAAACGAGGGCCATATGATCTTTATTCAGGTGACAGAAATAACCCAATTGTTGAAGGATTTCGTGCTGCACCAGTGAGTAGCCAATGTCACATTCCACTTTTGAATGAGAGGCAGAACCAAGAACTTACATTTTACTTACACAAAATGGGAATGCTTCAGATACTTCAGTATTTTAAGTAAATTTGAAGATTAAGAAAAGAATAGCAAGAACTATTAAAAACAACTTGTATCTCCGAGACATGTGAGTAGATTATGTAGAAATGTGAGTAGATGAAAGCAGGCAAAATTATCTAAAAGTAAGGCTGTATCATGCCATACCACCAGAAGTGCAGTGGAACAATACAGTGCTGTCGATCATACTCGTACTACCAGCAGTGCAGAACAAGAAAGAACCTGAAAGGAAGAACCTTTAAAATTTACTTAGCCTTAACGTGATTTTTACACAGAAAAAGGCAGACCTAGGACCTGGACAATATGATGTCAGGTCCTTTGTGGACGATTTGACTTCAAATCACATGGCATCCAAGGGGAAGCTAAGTACGTTGGCCCAGTATCCAGAACACCCAGCAGAGCGCCTGGTCAACTGCACATTAGCACAGAAACCATGGGAAGCGGTGAGCATCCAGCTGAGCGTCTTGACCAGTTATGACATTTATACTTTTTTTTTATAAACCTGACCTTTCCTTTTTCCTGTCACTTGATAGTATGCCATAATGAGAGATAGGGATTGTATTTGTGAAAGCTGCATATCACGGAGACAGTTTTGGCCATCATGCTCAGCCACAGCAAGCGCCGGGGGCGATACCTAGGTCGAGTGGTACCCAGCGAACCGTGGCTGTGATGCACTGTGTCACCTTACAGCCTGCTGTGCTAGGCTCACTCTCTTTAAACGTTTCTATATCCTTCTAGGATAGTTGCAGGTACTAACAACTTACATATTCGGATTCTACTCGATAAATTCTTTCAGTAGATACTAAACTCACCCAACGTCTTAATAGATTAGGTTAGTTTGTAGGCATATTTCTTATCTTTTTCTATTCACATTAGCTAGTTAAACTGCCTTTTAACGTAATTATATTTATTTCCTTCTCACTCTACTTAACTTTCCTTAACACTAACAGGAATAAGAGCAGAGCGCACTCTACTTATCACATATTTTCATGTTCGTGTACATATATTCGTTGTTTTTTAATCTTAATTCTTGGGCATGTAACAAACACAAATGCGTGTACGCCAGCTAGCTGCTGCTGGCCTGGACAGTGCCCCATTGCGGTCCACCCCCTACCCGATAAAAGTGGGGTACGGACCAGACAGAGGGAGAGATGAAGGGCAGAGTACAATGGGGAGACAAACCATGTAGGCAGAGCAGGAGCGAGCAGATCGGAACGGTCAGGCTCTCAGAGTGACCCTAGCCATCGGGCAGCAGCAGCAGTGGCGGCTCCAAATAAACACATGTCGAGGACAAAAACCTGCCTTTGTTGGGAAGAGAGAGAGAGAGGAGAGAAGAAAATTTACGGAGTGAACCTGCTCCATCACACTTGACCGCCTCGGTGGTCTAGTGGTTAAGGCGTCCGCTTCCGAGGCGGGAGGTCGGGGGTTCGCATCCCGGCCGAGTCATACCTAAGACTTAAAAATTGGCAATCTAGTAGCTGCCCTGCCAGACGCCTGGCACTACAGGGAACAGTACTAGGACTTGTTGGCCCGGTGTCAGTATAATGTGACTGGGTGGGACTGAGGCCCGTGTTGCGCCTTCAGTCCCACGTGTGGCAGCACGTAAACTTTGTCTAAGCAACACCGTCCTGATATGCACATAGTTTGCGGCTGGACGTTAAGCAACAAACCAAACCAAATCCATCACACTTGAATTATGTAGGATCGCTTCCATTAGACATTACTTAACCATAGATGCTACAAAAACTCTTTCCTTGTCTTTGGTTCTGTCCTACCTGGACTACTGCAGTTCTCTTTTAGATTGCATACCTCAGAGGCATAAAGAATCTTTCACTGTGCAGCTTGCTTGATCTACCTGCTACATTTCCTTCCTACTTAGCTGCATTGGCCGCCTGCCACAATCTTTTTCCATGTTATCTCAGATTCTGGCCCCTCCTATCTGAGTTCAGTTTTATGTCCCTGCTTGTCGTCTCCGCTCTGCTAATGACAAACATTTTCAAAATACAAAAACAAATCCTTGGGTCATCGTTCTGTTGTATATAGGGCCTGGTGTCAGGAACAGCCTTCCTTTGTGTATCTTTTATGGTGACAGCCTTGAGATCTTCAACTGCTATCCCCAAACTCATGTCTTCTAGTGTTCCTTTCTCCTAATCATCAGATGTATTGTCCTTGCATATAATGCATTTGTTCATGGGTATTTTGTAGTGTTTAGTTTGAAAGTGCTTAGAGTTCCCAGGAGGTTAGGTGCAATAAATTCCCATTATTATGATATCCTGAACAGATGTACTTGACCCATAGGCTGGCTTTGCTGTACAATATTTATGCGATGTTTACACAGGGAACACCGGGTCCTGGCAGTTATGATTCCAAGGAACTGAGCAAACCTGGAAACAGACATCCTCCTGGCTTTCTTTCTTCTGCCGAAAGGATGGATCGCAGGCAGCTTCGGCTTATGATGGGCAACTATGTGAGTTCATGCTAGGTTTAAAAGTAGAATGCTGCCAGTTTGTGTAAGCATACTTCACTAGAACAACTACATGCAATTGTAAGTTGTATGCTGTGAATACAACTGTTTCAACATGCACTCCAGCCCTTGGAAAATTCTCATCTCCTTGACTTTGGAAATTGTCAACTAACAAGCACACACACGCACACAAATTTCCACCTACCAGACCATACAAAACTTACTTTTATTTATCCCGTAACTGATCAGTGTGACACTATAATGCCTAATTAAAACATAGCAGTTACATGACAACTGTAACATTTGACATGTACGTTATCTGTCCTTGCTTGTCTCCCATGTGTCACTCCACAAACCCTCGTTACAGAACTCTGTGGGCCCAGGCCGGTATGACCTGCACAAGTTTAATGATGCTAAACACCGAAATGGTCATGGCTATGTCTTCAAATCAAAGACAGGGAAGCTTAGCAGAGATCAAGAAAAACTACTTGGGTGAGTGAAAAGCTTGATGCACCTATGGGTGACAAATTGGTCCCAGATGTAGACTTCAGATGCAAACGTCTGTTGGGTATGTTCTGCACTTGAAATCAATATTCTTGCTGTTATTGCTCAGCAGCTGGGGCATTGTGCATGCCATCTTCCCAGAGCCTTAGCTCTATGCCTAGTGAAAGCAATTGGCTACTTCAAGGATTTCAACTAATCCTCATGAACAAAATGCTTGATTTAGCAAACAGCTGCTGCTTAGCAGCAGGTCATTCAAATCAACACTGCCACTGTTGTAGGCCAGTACCCCTTTTCCCACTCCAAATTATGATTTTAAATCTATGCAAGGAACATCCAGAAGATACCCCTGTATCAAGACATGTTGTGCTGTTGACAGTGAGCGGATAAGGGCGAAGGATGTTCCTTTGGACCAACGGTCCTTCCTTGTTGCTCCACAAGGCTTGCCAGGCAGTGATGTAAACCATTTTCTCTACAACTTCACCAGTCATCGGGCTCGCACAGTGGCATAATTTGCAACCTATTCCCCAATCAGCAGGAAACTGATGGTTTAACTGCTGGTCATCTTTGAACAACTAATATAGTGGAACAGACTTTGCTACTGGTCTAAATGAGGCAGAAATTTTTCTGTACCAGACTTTTGAGGGACTTGAACTTTATGATTCTGTCGATCAGTGAAAAGCCAGTAGCATTTCATACAGTAGCAGACTTTTTTTTTTTAACTGCTTTTTAGACAATTGGAGAAGCTGCTTTTGTTTCCCCTGCTATAATGCTAACAGTCACACAACTCGAATTACGATGCTAAAATCAACATCTTTTTAAAGATTTAGTCTGGTTAGTGCAATCATTGATAAGCTTATTTCACGTGTCAGCAACCTTTTTGAGTACTGGCATTGACAGACTATGTCTACCAAGATGCAACTTGAGGCTTGTAGAGCTTCCAGGCCCACTGGCAAGGTGAGAGGAATCATTTAGGTCAAATGATAGGGAATTTCCTGAAATCCAGAGGAATCCGAGTCAGTAACCAGGGTGCATAGCAACACACACACACACGAAGGAACAAACATTGAACTGAAACAAAGCATGTAGTATTCAGTTGAAAAGATAATGATAGGTTTGAAAATGAATGCCAGTGATCTTACAAACTAAAGTTTAGGGCCTTATCTGCATCAATCAAGGGGATGCTCAAAAAGGACATGAATAGGGATTCAGGTCTCCCAGATTGTTCTCCAATTGATAAAAAAGCATCAGTTGTCAGAACCTTTGCATTTTTTATATGTGGCAAATGGAATCCACACAATTTTTCATATTTGTCCATGACACGACATAAAACTTGCACTTTGCTATAGACACAGATATCTTGGTGTACCTACTTTGAAATTGTTGCTCAATTTTAACTTGTTTTGCTGCTGAATGCCAGATATTTTCAAATGTAAAATTACATTCCCAGGTTTTTATTTATTTTTTTAAAATTATGATCGGTTCCATGGATCTTTGCTGCAACTGGCCCATAGGCAAACTTTTGGTACTGTTGACTGTAAACATTCCCAGAGAAACGTTCATGGTTTTTTTTTTAAATCTTGGTGGAATATTTTCCAGGTACAGCAGAATAACAGTAAAATTGGAAGGGTTGGCAACTCTGGGCTTCCAAGAATCTAGAATACTAAGTGCTGTCAGGAAGCGCCCCTGTTTTTTCTTAAACACCCAAAAAACTATTTGTAACCAAGTCAACCAACATGGGAAGCGTTTGTGCTTTTCTGCTTACTAATCCATTGGAGGATTACGAAGCGATCTTCCCAAAACCATCTATAACATTTTTCAGTCACAGTTGCAGTATTACCGCTGCTGTTTTAATGAAATCACTCAAATTTGGTTCAATATGCACACAGGCATACATAATTATGAAGTGTATTTGTATATTTCACATGGCATGTGGAATCTTGAATGGCCAGTGGTCAGATGGCCGTTTCACGTAATGTGAAGTAAGTTAATGATTAACTTTTAGGCTGCTGTTTATTTCAGTCCCAGTTTGCCTTTCCCTTGTTTCTTTTGCCAACCTGTCAACATAGCCAAGGTTATTTACGTTAACTGAGAAATAGTTACAATGCGGGCCAGTCTCGCTTTTGATAGTACTTCCGTTAAACATGCTATTCCTGTTACACTTCTGGGGAAATTCTTCTGAACTACAGTACCCAAGTGGATACTTTAGGAAATGTGGATGAAAAACCAGATCAGGTATATAGAACAAAATGCAGTTAGCTTATTAAGCTTAAATGGTGTTTTCAATGTTGACAGCAATAAAAATGTTTAACAAAAAAATAAAATCATACAGGCTTTAGAACCAAATCCTGAAATTCCCTAAATCTCCAAAATAGAGATGCCCACTTTATAGACAAGATTTCAGTAGAGGATAGAAGCACAAGGAAATCCAGCAGCTTAAAGATTTTGTTTGCAGAGGATAGGGAAAATGCTGTCGGCATTTGCCTGCCTATACTCATTTAATTGGAGGTTGAAACAGTATTATGGCATTA
Source organism: Lanistes nyassanus (assembly GCA_004794575.1). NCBI lineage: Eukaryota > Metazoa > Mollusca > Gastropoda > Architaenioglossa > Ampullariidae > Lanistes > Lanistes nyassanus. The sequence goes on along the minus strand of SMGT01000962.1, from coordinate 246,825 downwards.
ATGGTGCTCCTAAAGCCGGCCACAGCTAGATTATGGCAATATTGCCCATTGTCCATAGCAAACACAAAAAGCTTGGTCTATTGTATGCTTTTCACCATCAAAGCCCTTGTTGCCATCAGTATTATTTTACTTTTAAGTGTACAGTAGTAAATCAAGGACACAGTTGTGTACAATAAAGTGAGAATACATTTTTGTATCTGTTCTTCTGAATACTGCAACCTTCTTTCAAAGACTGAGTGGGAACCAACACAAATGGCTCAAATGCAATACCAGAAAAGAATTTCAAAGACTCAAAGTTTTGCCAAAAGCTTTTATTGAAACAAACAAAATGCCCCTTTGCATAGCACCAGCAGTTATCACAGTCTTCAATTTTGAAATGAGGGAGGGATGATGGACGTAGGAATGAAGCGATACAATCTGTTCATGTGTCAAATTTGATGCATTACATGACTTTCCCTGAGAATTAAGAGATGTTTCCCCACAACTGATGGGGATCATCTGGTCACCGTGGCCAAGCTCTAACCACATTTATCTTTATATCTGAAAACTCAGATATATATACACACAGAAAAACACTCACTTCCTAACCTCACCTTTGTATGGTCTGGCATTAGACTAGGCTCTGAACCAAGCTCCAGTCCTCAGCATGCAGGCTGCCTCTAAACTCGACAACCACATTCCACGTACCATCTCTTACTCCCCCTCTTGTACCTGAAGGTTCTTACACCTGATATTTATCCAGCTACTATGACTTTTGCTTCCTATCTAGGGGCAGCCATCTTGGTTCTTCCATGCAGCAGATCCCTTAGAGCAATGCAAATCAGCCAGGCAATGGAGTGTGCAATGATCGACAGTTCATGCACTGGTTATGATGCACTTCATGTTCTAAAGTCTTTCACCAAGTACAGCTGCCCTTCAGCACACATCACTGGTGCAGGGGAGGCACAGCAACAACAGATCTTATGGTCACCCCAAAGCATTTTAACAGCATAAAAACACCCATGAGGGCAACACATTTAGGTGCTGGATAGGGATATTCAATGCTTTAACTTGTAGACTTTGGCACTGAACAGAAAACTTGAAGAAAAATTTGCTTTTAGAGGCATGTGAATTATTTTATTACCATGAGCTATTCCCATTAAGAAGCTAGCAACCTTATTAGTGATAAGCAGTAACTCTTTCTTTTTTGCCACTTACACGGGACTATTAATGATAACCATCAAACGAACTCTATATCATGATGGGAAGGTTACACAAGACTGTGCACTCTTCTTTCTAAAGACAGAATTTGCTTCGATAATAGCAGTTTGCCATACACAGTTATCAATTCACATTAGTGAAGCTGGTTCAGTGTCAGAACTACCCCAGACTGATACAATTCAGTGAATTTTGAAGATGTACCTTGAATGTCTATACCTGACTATGAACAGGAACTGCTGGAATTGCATGCCCTCACAGGCTTAACAAAATGAGGTGCAACGAGTCCATTTTTAACCACACCCACTCAATTGTGATTCTAATCAAGATGGGATTGATGCTTTGCATCACTCTTTTTGTGGAATGTCTATAAAGCATAAATGTAAAAAAAAAAAAAAGGCAAGATAAATGTGATCCCTGCACATCCTCTAGCACAAAGACAGGCTTGTGCACTTCTCAGTCCCAGGACTCCTCATCACCATCACCGGCAACACTGTAACTGCCACCAGCATCGACATCCATAGCAGCATTTCCAAAGTCTAACTCCATGTCTCCACCTCTGAAGCTGCTGCCACCACCACCACCATACTGGAGAGCAAGCAGAAAGAGAATATGCTTATATATATATACACCTCCAAATCATCATGAAAGCTTAATGTCAAAGCATTAAAAATGGGTCCTTCATAAATTGCAATCAGCTTGAAATGGGCTGCAGGCAGCATATCAAACACACACACTGTCCATCAGATTTTTTGTAAGGATGCACATAAGAGTTCCTTACAAAAGTGAACTGGGGTAAACCGCAATGTTCTAGATGACTGCCCAATGGCTGCATGCTGTGTGCAGGTGTATGTGTACAGAATGTGCACGGTTTTACAGCTGCAGGGTGGAAGAACTGATCCTGACAAGCTGTGGGGAAAAAACCCCTGTACTTACTATACCTTGTCTTTAAATGCCATAATTTACAGTTATAAATATAGATGCACAAAAATATTACCTTGCCTCCTCGCTGTCGCCGTATGTCTTTGCCGCCAAATTGACTGAAGCTACTGTAGTCGCTGATGGCTCCGGCAGCGTAAGCCTGCAACCATTCTGGTACTTCTTGCCTGGACTGTGCACACAAATTTCAAAGTTACGTCACAGACAGCACACCTAAAGCCTACCACTGTGAATGGAGGAGATAAAATATTAGAGACACTGCAAAACTATTGAGGGAAAAAGTACCAACTCTCTAGGAGGTAAATTTGAGGGGGATCATCAAACTGATTCAAGTCTGCAGTGGATCCGAACCATTACCTGTGGGCTAAGAGCAAAACAAACCCTACCTCTTTCAAGATGCGAACAAGATTTGCAGCAAGCAAGCTGTCGGCATCATGAGAGTAGAAACTTGTAGCTTTGCCAAGGTTGCCACAGCGCCCTGTTCTGCCAATGCGGTGAACATATTCATCAATTTCTGAAGGCAGGTCATAGTTGATGACGTGTTTGACTTCTGGAATGTCCAACCCTCGTGCAGCAACATTTGTGGCAATAAGAATGGGAAGTTTTCCTGTCTTGAAGTCATGCAGCGCTTCTTCACGTTCACGCTGTAGCCGATCACTTTTTAAAAAAACCAAAGGAAATAAAGTTAGATAATTTAGAATCCATACCTTCATCAGTATATGAAAGCACATAAGGACTTTAAGAATGCAGCAGCTAGAGCAATAAGGTTTCGATTCAACTTACAGTAACTCAAATTATTTTAGTTCTCTCCACTTTCTGGCAAGATAAAATTTTTCCCCTCACCCATGAATGCTTGTAGCAGGAAAACCAGACTGTGACAAGTAGGAAGCCAAGAAGTCTGCATTTCGCTTTTGCCCAACAAACACCAGGACTTTGTCTGAACCTGCACATTGTTCTTTGCTTTGTAAATGGTTATTCTATTCATACCAAAGAAAAACTGTAATAATGGAATTATTTGATCTTATTTCACAGAAGTTGCCAATGGGTATCACCTACCATTCTTACAAGTTTTTATCTAAACCATCTTTATAATGTACATTTTCAAACAGTCTTTATTTACCATGCAGTTTTAACACCAGCAGACTCGCTTTGTACTGCATAGACACATAGGAAGGTCGGTGTTCTTAAAAACAAAATCAAACTCATACTTCAAGGAAGAGTTGGCAGAAATAGATCACAAGAGGCCTGTTTACTGTTAAGCATCCCCCAACAAAGGCTTTACTATGTCAGGGATGGCCGGAGAGTGAAGGGTGTTGGGCGATGGGAAAAGTCTGAGATGTGTGTCCTGCCATGGGATCTTCATCTACAACCCTGTGTATCAATAGCGAGCACGTTACCACTAAGCTAAAGGCAACCCTGCTGCAAAACACCTTTTCCTTTGAACTAATCCAAGCTGAAGACCAAACAACTGCGGGGCAACAGGTACACAGCAAACCTACACATGGCACCACGAAATAAATGGCAAAACTATCTTCATAAGCATTTACATTGTGCAGGTACCTCTAGTATGTCCCATTAATGGTTAACCACACACCTGAATTATTGAGAATGTCACACAAATGCTCTCTTTTTTTCAAGCGATCAACTTCGAAGAAAGTTTGCTCGACATCACTGCAGGCTCCTCCAACAATCCCTACTGTAATGAACAGGTAATTGTTGAGGAAATCTGCTGCTAATTTCTGGATCTCTTCTTTGAACGTAGCACTGAACATAAGGGTTTGGCGCTTGCCTTTAGGTGGCATGCCAAAAGTTTCAACAAGTTTCCGGACATCAGGCTCAAACCCCATATCCAACATTCGATCAGCTTCATCCAAAATCAAAAACTGCACTTTTCGAAGGCTTATCTGCAAAAGATGACACAGCATGGAATGCAAAAGCTTCAGTGACAGAGGTAATACTGTGCACACTCGTTGGTTAACCCAATTCATGCCGGTCATATTGAATGATTATGGCAGTTGAATCCGGTGCAAATATAAGGATGCATGCGTTAAGTGATAGTTGCAAGTTTTTATCGTTCAAAATGCACCACAAATGTAAAAGGGGCATATGTCAGGAAACACAAATAAATGGATTAAACTATGTACAAAAGCTGGGTTTATGCATGCAACACAGTTTTGTAGTGTCCACAAGACTCGACACTAGTCACGTGGTACTGTTGCTATGTGACGTCATACCAATTTCAACACATGCTCAGCCAGTCCTAGGAAAGTATGCGCAACTACAAACAGATATAATAAAAAGTCTACATAAAAGGGTAGATGTAATACAAAATGCACTTTTAACAACACTTATGCTTTAAAAACACGAAACTGTATGAAGTGACTGCTCGTTTTCTCCTTTTCCTACAAATATAAGTCCGAAAAGATGCTGACGTCAGACAAATCTTCAAAATTTTCGTAACAAATTGTAAATTTTGAGGATATTAAGCAATGAAAATATGCATCAAAGTGGGTTGTGGTGTACATATTTCCTTAAAAACTATAATACAGACGTCAGATTTTGCCTGCGCAGTGTTTCCAAATGGGGGTGGTTCGATCACAGCAAATGATCAGACAATAACATTTCAGACATATCTTCAAAATTTTCGTACCAAGGTACAGGTATATTATGCATCAGATACTTATAAAGGTGCATTTTGGTATGACATTCCACATTATACCCTTAAAAAACATAAGAAAACCTGGTTTGTTTCTCTGAGCCAATGTCAATTCATAAAGCTCCTATTTCATACCTTGCCCTTGCCGACAAAATCCAGTAGACGGCCAGGGGTACCAACCACAAGGTTTGCCCCCTGCTCAACCTGCCTCAGCTGGTGACCAACAGAAGTACCTCCATACACAACGACGGGGCGAACGTCTGTGCCAAATGCAAACTTTCGAGCTTCCCCGTAGATCTGCAGAACCAGTTCACGAGTTGGTGCAATGACTACCGCTTGTGGTTCCTGCACTTCACTGAACTTACCAGTTGTCAGTCCATTTCTCACCATAGCCGTCAACACCGGAAGGATAAATGCGGCCTGCAAAACAAAAAATTAACATACTGGATAAGCCAGTTTATAGGATAGCCACATCAACCACAACAATCGGATCACGCATTATTTATGCAGATTCCTGTTAACCAGGAATGGAAAATGTCTAGCCCACAAATATCCAAAAATGCATCGATGCATCATTTCAACTTAGTGTGAACACAATGGACCATTTTCCTAATTTTCGGCCTGAATTGGCTTAGCTAATTGCACAATATCTAACATCGAGGTTTTGGAGTACCAGCCGGAAGTAGGAGTACGCTTCACTTCACACAGTCACTTGGAAACAGGGAAGTGCTTGAGAATGTTTGGTGTTTAGATAATACTAGCTAATGCCACCCTATATTCGAGCATGTGTGAGTGCAAGTTGGCATTTGTGTGCATACATGTGCTCGCGTTCGTGTGTGTGTGTGCAGCAATATGTTTGCATTTGTGTGTGTGGGCATGTGTTTGCATTCATGCGCACAAAAAGACGCAAATGTTCATATGAATGTGTATGTGTTAATGCGTATGGGCACGAGCACATGCGCTTGTATTGGTTTATGACAATAAATTGGTTTATAATAATGTGAATTTACATGTATACTTCGTGGCACTGACCTTTTTACTCACCGCATCTGACAAAATTTGAGAGGCAATAGTAATGCGACAGACATGCGCACCCACGGATAACCACACAGTCACATGAAACGTCACTACAGAGGGATTACCAATTGTAAACAGACGGAATGGAAGTTAGTCAAGATACAGTATAAACAACCGTGATTTGAGAACTTGTTTGCAAGACTGGATGTTAAAAGCAGGAGAGCAAGAATTCAAGCTCATTTGTCAACACAACTGATGTTGCAGCATAATGTAATGACACCAACATTTAAGAAGTCGGTATATTCAACATAACAGTCCTGGCCTAAGGTCTTGTTGTCTTGACAGCGTCTGATTAAATAAAATGTCAAGACTTCTGGTGAAGCATTTTGATGAAAGCAATAGATTTAGCTAATCACAATGCCACAGCTGTTCAAGCAGACGAAAGAAGCAACATGGAAAACACTGTTCTGTTTATGAGAGAACTTAATTTCATAATGTGATGTTTGTGGAAGTAAAATAGTAATGATATGACATCTATCTTGGGACATATCTGTACAACAAGGATTTATTCAGAGACAGACTAGGATTGAGAAGGCAGATGGCTGGAGGCAAAAGCATTACATCTAGGGGACAGACGGATGTAAGGAGGTATGGACAGACAGTGTCATACTAATCTGCAGCTGGGTAAACATAATGATTATCTTGTTTATTCCTGATCCCACCTCATCTTGAACATTCGGAGAGCTGTCTTTAGCTCACTGTAAAGCATGCTGAGCACCCATCTTCACTATGGTGTGTTCTAGTCTGCCAATGATGTTAACTGCACAGTGCTTTTAGAAATTTGTCACAGCCTGTGGGAATGTTTAAGGATGGGACAGACCTATTTATACATTTAATCCATGTTTGTTTCCTTTGACGACAACTCTGGTACCTTGAGTCTAAAACAAAGCACTTTAGATAAACAGTTTACTCTGTCCAAATATAAACAACAGTGTTCGATCTTTTTTCTCTGCCAAAATTTCAGACTGAGGGGTGGGGAGGGGGTTGTCAGTGCATGGTAGTGCTGTTCATGCGACTAGCTGTAACTCTTCACATTTTCCGACTCAAGGATGAACCTATTCTTTTACTAATCTAGGCTTCGTAGAATCATAATATCTAGATGCAATTTTCACAATGTGCTTACAAATTTTGACTTTATTAAATGTTCTCCATGTGATTTTTGTCTCAGGTCTTTTAGTGTGACGTCTCTTTGTTATCACTGTCAGTTTTTGCCATTTGCCAAGTCCTCCTACTACGCTGCTAGTTTTTAGGTTTTGCATTTTAATCTGGACTTACAATATTGCTTCCTGTAATATAACCTTACAATAAGCATGGTTAGCTGATCTTTTATACTCCAAAATGACAGTTATGAAATGAGCAACATGAACTGCAGCACACCAAACTTCAGGAAAAGCACAAGAATGTGCATGCATTCAAGGGAAATAACTAAGATGCCTTTTGCTAATTTGTCTACTACACAATCGGTGTTTATTTGGCCTGTCCAAAATTCATACGCGGTTGACTTACAAATATGTGAGAGAAGCGGACTGACTTTTTTCCAAACTTTGTGCCCGATTTTCTCATTCTTGTATATGAAAACTTATGACTGTGCGTTTCTTTGGCCGACTTAAAATAAATTTATTATACTACTCCTTGGCACGGTGTCGTGCAAGCTGAAGGCATAGTGTAATCCAGTAGCACAACCAGATTGCAACCAGCAGCACAGCAGCGTTTGAGAAAGTCAGGGTTTAAAAAAGTGTTCTAAAAATAAAAAATGGTAGCTACTATGGACAGTTTCCATGGCAAACAAATGAGAAAGTATAAGAAATGAGACCGGCAGTTTTTTTCTTTTGCTAATCTCTAAGCTATACCTTTGCAGATATATACACAGCTCTGATCTAATTTCTGTATTTAAAGTCTCTTTTGCTTTTGGCCTGGACAGCTCTGTAGAGCTGTGGACTAGCAGGTGGAAGGTTGCTGGTTTGAATGCTGGTGTAAAAAAATCACTTCCTGGAGCTATTTACCATGCAAATTCCAGCCATTCCCTGCACATTAAAACTGCTTATTCGTACTGGCCATTTTACTGCAGCTATCAGTCTGGTGGTTCTTTCGGTGCATAACTTAGTAATAGGGCCTCATTCCCACCCACCCACCCCTGCCCCAATGAGAAAAAAAACCCAGAAACCAAAGTTCACAAAATTACTTACAGTTTTTCCAGAACCAGTTTGAGCACAACCCATGAGATCTCTTCCCGATAAAATGGCTGGTATGGCGTTTTTCTGAATAGGAGTAGGCTTAGTGTAGTTTGCTCGCTGTACATTTCGCAGGAAGGTAGGCAGCAAACCAGCCTCTTCAAAAGAATTAATAGGCGACACCCTACTGTTTCCCGTCACTTCCACCGCAATGTTGTCATACTTGTCAAAGTTTATTCCTTTCTGAATGCCAGCCTGGAAGACTGATACCTCATCTTCTGGAAGTTCTGGTGGTACATAGTTTTCCTTGGGCTTATCACCTGACAAGATAAAGATATGTTTCTTAACAGGATTCTTCTTTCAAACACAGACCTGCTTACTAGGAACTCACACTGTATGTCAATCATTTAAACCCCTTACCTGGAACACAAAAGTTCTTATTTCTGCTCTTTGGGTGATCAATGATTAGCTTCTAAAAACACTGATAATTTGCACAGCAACCAATTTGTGTTTGAACTTTATCAACCATAAAAGTGGGCAGAACCAGGTGGTGTCAGTGCGGTCTATATTTTGTATTCAAGGGAAAAATAGTTGCAGTGATCAACAGCGTGCTGATGAACGACTTGCTGTTATTCGGAATGCATCATCAAGGATTCTTATATATATACATAGTAAAAAAAACAGAAATTAAGCTCGTGACACAAAACCTTTTCAAAGCACTTTACAAGCAGCAACACCAATATATTTCAAGATGCACAAAAAATAAAGACATACCAGTGCCACTGTTCGGGCACTCCCTGGCAAAGTGACCCTCCTCTCCACACTTTCGACACCCAGTGCCAGAAGAGCCAGTATCTCCCCCAGCACTGGGGCAATCCCTGGCGAAGTGACCTTCTTCTCCACACTTTCGACAGCTGCTACCACCACCAGAGCCACCACTTGGGCAATTCCTGGCAAAGTGACCTTCTTGTCCACATTTTCGACAGCCGCCACATCCAGCGTCGCCCCCACCATTAGGGCAGTCCTTTGCATAGTGTCCATCTTCTCCACATTTCCGACAGACTAAACTGCGTGGCCCACCCCCTCCTCTGTTATTGGGACAGTCCCTGGCCATGTGACCCTCTTCTCCACACTTGTGGCAACCAGAACCCCTTCTATCACCACTGGGACAGTCTCTTGCAAAGTGTCCTTCCTCTCCACACCTTCGACAGCCAGATCCTCCAGGCCCATCTTCAAACAAACCAAAGCAATCTTGAAAACAAGTTTTGGCAATCTCAGGTTACTTAATACTAACACTATGACCATGCACATTACTTGAAATGTCTTACAATCATCTTACAGAGAAAGAGAGAAGAAAAATGTGCTTGCATCCAACACACCTAAAGATTAACTTTCGCAGAACCATGTCTACTGGTGTACAATCTCCTAACTGTACAGACGATCTTTCAAGCTCAACAAAGTTTACCCACTTGACTGCAATAGCAACAGTCAAAAAAAAAAAAAAGTCACATGCCAGCTTACCCTTTCTGGGAAATCTGCCACCCCTGTAAAGAAAAAGAAACCCTTTTTAGTTCTTTCTTTACCATGATGGGACAAAACTTCTCAATCATGAAAACTGGTGTCAGGGGGCCTCTGTAAAAGCTGAGGAGATAAAAACAATAGTCTTCTCCCACTACCTCCTCCATGACAAAAAAAAAGTGATCACAAGCTAACTTTTATTTGATTCAGTTCTACTGTATGTGGCCAAGGATCTGAAATATTCATAACTTCTTGTTTTGGTCCCAATAGACTTCCTTTTATATCACTGTAATACGGTAAAAAAATTATCTAAACACAACAAAACCAACTCAAAACACAAAACAAAAAAACACCAATGTCTGCAAGTGAGTTTGAAATACCTTCTAATTCACACTTTAGATTCTAAAGATTATATTAATTTCTCACCCAAAATGAACAGACTTGTTGAGAAAATTTTAAATTCTTATTTACATACTTCATTTTTCTTTAAACTTACACCCCTCCCCATAAAAATTAGACACCAGTTTATAAAACAGTAAAAAACATTTTTTCTTTTCTTTTTACAAGTTCATCATAATTTGCAGGCTACATTTTTTAGTCTTAGCTGAAGACCTAGAAATAAATGTCTAAATAAAGACATCTATACATGCCCTGAATTTAAAAAGAAAATCATGATCAAGCAAGTAAAAACTCAAAGGAGGAGAGGAAAGAGAGAGCCTAGACCATTATTTTGACAAACACAAAAGGTAAGAAAACAATCCACCATGCATAGATAATTTTTTCAGTGGGAAATTTTAGAAAGTGCAAAACTATTTAGTGCCACCATAAAAAAGTCTCTCTGATTATAAATATGAAGAAAGCTACTGCCAGCAGGGCTGGAATTAATTTTGAGACAGTTGCTAGCCAGGCTACCACCATGCAGGTTTGAGGTCACCCGTCAGATTGCGAATCATAATTCTGCTATTATTTCACTTTCTCCCCACACACACACATCTGCTGCAGCTGAGCGTTTTTTTTACAAAGAAAAAATGGGTGAAAGGTGAGGTCACCCGACATGATTTTTGGGCAACATTGGCGACTGGAGACTACTTAATTTAAGCCCTGTAGCAGCATCCAAATATTACAAGAACTACTTAAAACTAAAGATACAGTTTCACTGACAGCGACACCAGGAAAGATGCATTAACAGAGATGAACATAAACATACTCTGAAAAATCATTAGGCAACTTAAGATTTTTTGGTAGAATATATTATAAAAAGAATAATAAAATAAAGACTCATTCATGCACTTTACCTTGGTGCATCGTCTATGGTACCAAACCTTCCACCTGTAACAGTTTGACAAAATCAATCTTGTAAATAAAAAGGTTGGGTCAGAGACATGGGCAAAAGTAACAATGGGGAATGAGAAATGCATAGGACAAAAAAATTTAACGCCTTAGACATGAAATCCCAGTTTTGGGGGTTATACCTAAACAGTGGCACCTTCTGAAAATCCGAAACATTTACCTCTGCCTGAACCAAAACTGCCACTGGAGCCACCAAAGACCCCTGTGTCACTGCAGTTTGTAGACTTGCTAAATCCAATGCTGTCATCTTCATTCCAGGCATCATCATTACTAGAAATTTTCCCTCTAAAAATTTGGTTCTCAGAATCTTTTTCCACCTTTGAGCCAAATCCATTTGAGTAGTGTTTACTTTCATCGATGTTCAAAGCATTCATGTTTGTGGTCAAGAGGTTCCCTCGCCCAAATCCTCTAGGCTTAGCCACAGCATGATCAAAGCTAAATGCTGGCCTGGAAGAAAATTAAAGGCAAATTATAACCATTTTTCTTGTTAGCTCAATATCCATAATGCTAAAATACTTTCATTATTATACAGATAAACCGAGGATTACTTGTCGACACACGTGCACCATGGCTACATCAATCAAGGCTGATCTGGTGCAAATGCCAGAAATAGTTGAAGACCAAAACCTATCGCAGGACACATTTAGCTGGGGATAAGGGAAATCTGGCAGGAAAAAATCGATCTGCGAAATATTTTACATGTTTAGCATTATTGTAAAAGTCAGCAAGCCCAACATAATTCTCCAGGCAAAATTATGTAGTTCTTGTTGATGGGTCTACAGCTGTGTCGAAAACAAAACATGCCATTTATCCAGAACGAGTTACTGGAACATACAATGATACAGTCCATTTCCAAAGTGGACAAAACACCACCAAGTTATGAGTGGTAAAGGCTGACCCTATATGACAGGCTGGTCAATTCAAACATTTGGGCAATTGAGGCTAAAATACCAGTTACAATCCTCCAAGGAGTGGCACCTAAATCTATGTTTTATTGATACGTCTCCCTTACTGTCAATACTCCATCCTATGATGGTCTTATGCCTTTATGCCCCCCCCCCCCCCCCC